>VMDO01002724.1:0-160554 GCA_007922755.1 Pedetes capensis | reverse complement strand
TATATAGTAAAAGATAGAGAAGACTTGGATGGGAAACTTAGATAGGAAGGGGGGAGGGGGGAAACATAGAGGAGGGTAAGGGGTAACCTATATGAATAATGCTTATCAAATTGCATATATGAAAATTGTCACAACGAAAAGCATGTCAAAATGAATCACATTATGATGTACATTAAAAATTTCTAATAAAAAAAAACAATATTTTTAAAGGAATGCAATATTTCAGTTTTATTGATAATAAAATTATATTAAATTTCTGCTTCAAAATTTCTGATTTATTAGAAAGTCTACTTGCAACATTTAAAACTTTTTTTGTTTGTAATTGACATAGTAATTGTATGTGTTATAACTGGAGAAAAGATTGAGGTTGGCCAAGATTTTGCTTTACTTGGTTCTATAATCAACACCTATGGAAGCAGCAGTCAAGAAATCAAAAGATGCATTGCACTGGGAAAAGCTGTTGCAAAAGACTTCCTTAAAGTATTGAAAAGTAAAAATGTTGTATTGAAGATGAAGATGCTCCTGACTCATGCCATGATATTTTCAGTTGCATCATATAGTTGTGAAAGTTGGACATGTGGGGCGCGCGCCTCCCGGTCTGGCCTGGAGGTTCGGACAGGCAGCGCCACTGCGCACACAGATACTAAACACAGTTCACTCAGGACCCTCAGGTGAAGGGCACAGACTCCTGTGGCCCTCGGGACCCCGGCAGAGATGGGAGAAAGGAAAAGCCTCAGGTGCTTTTGCCTTCCAGGGGCAAACACCTGTGTTGGTCTTCTCGGTCGTCACAAGGACACAGCTGTTGCTTAGTGGGTGATCAGACCGAGAGCAGGTTCTTTCCTTATTGATGATTGCAACAGGAGAGCATTCTTTCCTCACCGAAGTTCCGGGAGGAGCAGCAGGAGAGGTGTTTCCTCATTTCTGGTCTGGGCAGGAACGGGTGAGAAGGTGAAAAAAAGGATGGAGCTGCTGCAGCACAGCTCCTTATATAGTTCGCCCATGGAATGGCCTGAGCCAATCAGCTTTTGGTCCAATTGTCCAATCAGGAAGGGTTTTGTACAAACATGCAACCAAGTTACTTTCATTTTCCCTAGATTTCTAATTTACAAACCAGATATTCAAAAGCTGTTTTCCCAGTTTGGGAGTTTTTGCCAATTTCCTCCCAATTTTTCCCTACACATCCCTCTTTTTCTTTTTTTTTAATTTGATGGACATGTTCTCTGAATAATTGTACCATTATAGAATATTTTAGGTCCTGATCATATACATCACATTTTACATTTTGAACTCTCCTCGTGACTATACATAGAATTACAATCATAAGGCATACAGCAATAATGGTAATATATAACAGAGTATTTTTTAAAGTCTTAACAATTCCCTGGAGCAAGGCCAAGGCAGTGAGTCTTGCCATGTTCGATGTTGTGTAACTGGTACCCAAATTCCTTTTCTTACACATAATAAATAGATGTTTTCTTTTTTAAAGTCCATACTCAAAGAGGTATTTACACAGGCATACAATTTACATTGTTTACAAAAGATTGACCCATCCATCTTGTTCCATTTTGTCTCCCCTCTTAACATTATATATAGAAGTTTTACACAAGCTCTTAATTTCATTCTAGCCTTTTTACCAGGGTCTAAAGTGCTTACTGCCCAAGGAGGTCTAATTGTGGCCACCAACTTCCACAGGTGTACTTGTGGAGGTGCCTTTTCTGTTACCTGGAGTGAAGGTGGGATTAGTTTGTAGTCCATAACATACTTTTAACAATGCGTATGCCAATTCGATGAGCCCTTTCGCTAAACCTGTGTGCTCCTACCCCATCATTTTTTCTCGGGGACTTCCATGAACACCCTCACATTTTCTTTATGTAATTATTCTATTGATATGGGCTTTGATTCATATCATGCCTTTTGGTGTCCATGGCACCTCTTTGGCTTTCCTTGACCCAAATGCTGGAACATACAACCTCTCCTCACTTGACATTGGCCAGATCTTATTGACCACTGTCAGGCAGTGCCTTTCCTTTCCCCCATACATATAGGCACATCTTTACTTCCCACGTTATGTAGTTTTTGATGACTTTTACCTCCTTCTCTGGCTTTAGTGTGCCTCTTGGGTCATAAGGTCCCACCACCCATGGCACTTCACTGGTATAAATAGTTACTGGTGCATCGTCCAAGTGACCGCCCTAATGTAGGTTGGGTACGTATGCCCAATACACATAGTTATTATTTATGGCATTATTTACCTCTGTTACATTTACTTCTTTTACCATAATTGGATCCGCAGCTGTTATCATTGGCATGGCAGATGCTACCAATGGAGCACCATTTTTGACAGTGTTAGGGTACCCTTTCCAACATTTGGCATTGCTCCCTTTTTTCTTTTTGTGGCCTCACCCGGTTTGGTGGTTTTCTCTGCTGTCATCATTGCTTTTGGGTTCGTTGTTTGAGCTGTCCTCAGTTTCACTACTCCCTCCATCAGCCCTTACACTCTTCTGCGCCCCCTCTTCCACGATGGTTCCCAGGGCATGCGGAAGTTCATAGCTCACTGTCTAAGTCCTTGTCCCCTTTTTTGGTGTTACTACCCTCAGCGTCCTTTGCTCTCCGGACATTTCATGCCGGGATCCAAATTGGCTTGTCCTCCCTCTGTGGGAAAACACATGCCAAAACTCAGCCTTGGGTTAATAACATGTTGGGCCCCCCCATTTTCCAGTGAGAGGGTCCTTCCACCAAACCAAAATTTCTGGTGGCCTTGACATCTGTCCCCAGTGCTTTTTCACTCTGGGCCTATTTTCATGTTTTTGAATATTAAGTATATTGATAGTTGTTAAGGCTTTACTAAGTATTACATTGGGTGGGTACTACCCCTACCTTCCCCCTTTTTCTTTTTCTAATTGTTGTTTTAAAGTTTTGTGGGCTCTTTCCACTATGGCCTCTCCCTGGGGGTTGTAGGGAATACCTGTGGTGTGGGTGATTTCCCACGTTTTACATAAGTCCTTAAAATTTTTACTTATAAAAGCTGGTCCATTGTCAGTTTTTACATTAGTCAGTAAACCCATCACTGCAAAGTAGTTGTACATGTGATTAATGACTTTTTTTACCTGACTCTCCGGTTTGCAAAGTTGCCCACATAAAGTTTGAGTATGTGTCTATTGACACAAACACGTACTTCTGTTTGCCAAAGGGCGCATAATGGGTAATGTCAATTTGCCACAAGGAGTTTGCCTGCAAACCCCTTGGGTTGACTCCCATCTGCTGTAACCCTGGCACATGTATCTGTTGTGCACATTCTTTGCATTGTCTTATTAGCGTTTTTAACTGTACCATTGGCACTTCTGGATATAGTTCTTTTAGCCCTTTGGCATTTACATGGGTAAGTTTGTGGAGGTTCTCAGGTAACAGGACTATATTCACCTGTACCTGTGTCGTTTCTAATTCTGTCTCTGACTCTGTTTCCCATTCTAGTTCTGAGGTTAATATCTCTGGGACTTTTATTTCTGAGGCCTGTATCTTTAAGGCTGCTTTTGTTTTTGAGGCTATCTCTTTTGAGGCAATATTTTGTTTCTAAGGCTATTTCTGTAGTTCCCAGTCCCAACGCTAGTTTGTCTGCCTCGGCATTTCCTGCTGTTATAAACCCTGGGATGGCCTGGTGGCTTATGACATGCTGCAAAAATATTTTTTCCTGTCGGCTTCCCAGAATGTTTGCCATCTTTAACATTAGAGGTGAAAGCGTGTTGTTATCTAATCTTATTATTGCCCATCCCAGCCATGGTAACAAGTTGGTGACATAGAGACTATCCGTGAATAGATTGATTGGTTCATGATAGTGCTCTATGGCCCAAGTAGCTGCATACAGTTCCTTGTACTGTACAGACCTGTCTGGCAAGGCGATTATTCTATTTTCTGATGACTCCGTGGAGTTAGCTGGGTACCTCACTATTGCTGCACCATTGTTTCCACCGTCTGTGAAGACACAGAGGAGTTTGCACAAATATTTTTGGTGGTAACCATGACAACTGATGCAGAGGCGACATCCAGTTGGTGGCAGGGTAGTGGTTGTCAAATTGACCCCCGAAGCCCAAACATGCAATGGCAAAAGCGGTGTGGTGTTGGATCAACCACTTGATGTCCCTATACATGTAAAGCAGTACGAAGACATCTGATTCCCTACCAAACACCTGGGCACATCTTGTTCTTGCAGTCTTTATGAGCTCTGCAAGGGCCCCCCCTTTCCATCAAGGCACGTGGGGCTCCCCCCACCGGGGTATGCAACCACTCCAATGGTCCTCTTTTCTGATAGATTGCTCCAACCACCGTGGGTGTGGTATTGAAGCAAAGGACTTTAAGTTTTTCCTCTGGCCTGTATCTTTTTAGACTGGCTTGATTCATTTCTTTTTGTACTAATTCTATCACCAATTGTGCCTCCTCAGTCAAGACCCTTTTTGATGCCGGATTTGGGTCTCCTTTCAGAAGATTGTAGAGGGGCTGTAATTTTGATGTTGGAATCTTTAGCCATGGCCTGAGCCAATTGATGTTGCTGCAGAAACTTTGCAAACTATTTAATGTTAGTGGCTCAGGCATTACTATCTGGGGCTTTAACGGCCGAATTTCTGTGACCCCAATCTCTGACCCCAAGAATTTTATAGCTTCCACACACTGGATTTCCTCTGTGGATATTGTCAGGGATGCCTTTTTTAAATACTCAATTGCTAATTCTTTTAACTGTAGTATCAATTCTGAATCTGGTGTTGCAAATGAGGAGATCATCCATATAATGGTACATTTCAAGATTGCCTTTCCTTAAAGGTTCCAGTGCAGCTGCTACTGCCTCCTGGCATATGATTGGGCTGTTTGCCATGCCCTGTGGGAGACAACTACACTCATAGCGCTTCATTGGACCTCTATTGTTTGCATTTGGTACCGAAAATGCAAACTTCTTTCAGTCTCTTTCATCTAATGGGATGTTAAAGAAACAGTCCTTGAGATCTATGACCAAGATGCTATGACCCTCTGGGATTGCTGATAGCATGGGCAGACCCCTCTGATGGGATCTCCAGATCGTCATGCACTTGTTTACTGCCCTTAAATCCTGTAACAATTGCCATTTCCCAGATTTTTTCTTTATAGGGAACACTGGTGTGTTCCATGGGCTCCTTGACTCTTATATGTGCCCTGATTCTAGTTGTTCCTAGACAAGGCTCCTTAATGCGTCTAGTTGTTCCCCATATAAGGGCCACTGCTCCACCCATACCGGGTCATGAAATATCCACAACAGGGGGGGAGTCTTATATTGAGCTGTGGCCCTCACCCTAAAGGGTGAGGTGATGGCTGGACTTTCTCGTCCTGCTCCACCTCAGTAGCCCTGCTCTTATTAGCTACCCATTCTATCATAGCCTTGCTCTCATTAGCTACTTCTTCATTTTCTTTGGTCACCTCATTTGTTATCTCTCTGGCCACCATGACCTCTTGCCTCTCTGGAGGTCTGAATTGCTCCTAGTATTCCTGATTGTCCGGGAGGCTGTCATAGAACACCTGGTCATTGGTCATCACAATGGCCTTCATTTTCTCCAACAAGTCCTGGCCTAGTAAGTTCATTCCTAGGCCTTCCTTTATCAGGGGCTTGATCTTGCCTCTATTTCCATCTGGGTCTTGCTACACCAACCACTCCTTGGTCTCATAGGTCTGCGAGAAGCCGCCTATGCCCTCCAAGGTTGGTCCTGGCACAAGCACCCAGTGCCTTGGTACGTCCTCAATCCGGAGGACTGTCCTGTCTGCCCCAATATCTAGCAGACATTTAAAGCTTTTGCCTCCGTTTATGATACTCAATTTTGGCCTCAGCCCCACCTCAACTGGCACAATCCAGTGCACCTGGAGCCTGCCCCTGTCTTTCTGTGGCTTTTCACTTTCCTCATTCTTATCCTTATTTGTATTCTCTGGAGGTCTCTGTTCTATGTCCCTCTGCAGCCTTTCTCTTTCCTGGTCCTTGCCCTTGCATTGGTCCTCCAGAAGTCTCTGTTTTGTTTCTCTGGGTCTGGTTGCTATCTTTTCCTGTGGCCTTTCCTCATCCTCCCTTTGTGGCTGGGCTAGAAGGCGTCCAATCTGAAGTTTAAAGGCTTGTGGAGGGGTGTGCCATCCCTATGGTAGCTGGACCAACACGTTTTCTCTGTGTGACCCATTTTGTCACATCGCTGGCATGGACCATGAAGCCTATTGTTATTCTCTTTGGATGGTTCCTCCCTCCTCTCTTTTCTGGGCCCTTCCTGCCTTTTTGGGCATTCCCACCACCAATGTCCCTTCTCCCCACAGTTATTACATCTTCCAGGTCTCCTGTCTTTGAATCTCTCTGGAATTGCTATGAAGGCCTTAGCAATGCTGTCCACTGCTTGGTCGGTGAAGGCTCTGGCCATGACTGTGGCAGTTTGGGTTGTGGAATCCACATCCTGTGCAGCCACAATCCAGTCCTCCAGGGTCCCATTCTTTAGGCCCTGGCAGGCTTGCCTGCAGCCACTGGACATGCCATCCCACACCAAGTGCTTAAACAGTTCTGCTTTTGCACCTTCATGAATAACCTTATGCTCCAGACTCTTATTGACCCTGTCAACAAAGTCCACAAATGGTTCATTTTGCCTCTGGCTGAGCGACACTAAACTTGATGTCGCCCCTTCTCTTGGTAGCCTATCCCATTCTCTCTGGGCACATATTCTTACTTGGTCAAATGACTGTGCCAGACCCATTGCTTGCCTTGTAATCACTGAGTATATAGGTCCTCCTCCTAACAAGCAGTCCACTCCAATATCTACCCCTGTCTTGGCGTTTCTCTCTGCTTGCTGCTTACATTCATCTGGTATAGAGCTTCCCACTGGATGAAAGTGGACCCTGGAAGAACTGCCCTTGTTAGATTCCTCCAATCCTGCGGAGTGTTTGCCCTAACAGCGAGACTGTTAAGGAGTGTTTTTGTCCACGGGGAGTGTGGTCCGTCCTCCCTAACGGCCACCCTTAAGTCCTTTAAGTCCTTGGATTCATATGGGTACCACATTTGTGGGTGCTCTGGTGTTGGTATTACTTGACCGGGTATGCCTGTGGCTCACAACTGCCTATGCCTATGGGCTGTCCTGTCCAAGGCCCTATGCTTGCCAGGGCAAGTTGACCTTGGCTCGGGTAGAGCATGCCCCTTGAGTGTACTTCCTGGGGTGTGCTTCCACCGGAAGCTTCTCCCTCATTTCCGGTGTCGGGGGAAGTCCTCCTCCCTTGGATCTGGCTTCCGTCTTAAGCCCCTCCCCTTGAGGTCTGACTTCATCTGGAAGTTCCTCCTTTTGGAGTCCAGCTCTAGATGGAAGCCCCTCCCTTCTCGGTGGTCCCGCCTCCCTCATTTGAATAATAACTTCCTTCAGCTCCTGAAGTACCTCCACTGTATCCAGCGCCATGTTGGCCTGTGCTGCATGTCTCTCTTTGGCGCTTTCCTGACGTTTCTCATGGCTCTAAGTGCCTCGAGCCCTTTAAATAATGCCGGCAACACATTACTATTTCCCTGCACACAGCTGCTCTAGCTGCTTCATTAACCTCTTCCCACACCTCCATTTTCTCTAAATCCTCCGAGGCTAGCCACGGTGCTATTGTTAGTGCCTCTTTCCAAAACTTTCATGCTTCTTTTTTGTTCACCTTCTGCGCACCCTGTTTTAGTTGGGCTTTTAGGCTTTTCCATTGCTCCTTCGAGATTTTACTTTTGCTGCTTCCCATGGCTATTGCTTTTCTTTAACTCATGGGAGGTGCACTATGGTTCTTGATTTCTCCTATTTTCCTCCCTTCCTCGGCAGGCCCTTTTCCTGCCTTTCCTTAGAGTCCTTTGCTCCTTTTTTTTTTTTTTTTTGTGGCAGGCTCCTTTCCTGCCTTTCCTCGGTGCCCTTTGGCCCCTTCACAGACCTTTCTCTGGCCCTTTCTAACAGAAGCTCTTGGCCTCCTTTTTACGTTAGGCTCTGGCCCTGCCAAGCTGCTTTTCACTTTTCTATATCTTCCCGTTGCCAGGATGTTCTGTGCTTTATGCTCTCCCATGTCTCTCTGGTGGTCTTTCCTAAGTGTATGCCTCTCCTATGCACCTGTGCAGACTGGTCCCCAGACTTAGGGTCCCTGCCTAGGGCTGCATACACCTATGCTTGACCATGTGCTCTCCCAAAATGGCGCTTACTTCTGTTGCTGCGGACGGACTCGTTGGCCTTCCGTCCTTTGACCAGAGTCCCTGCTCATTGTCCTCACAGCCTCGGTATGGCTTCCTGTCTGGCTCTCAGTGAAGTACAGCTGTTTTTGATCCTACTCCAAGCACCCTTCTCAGGAGAGGGCTTTTTGCTTTTCCTTTCCATTCCCCATTTGGGATGGGGATTTCTCCTTTTCCAGGGTCCCCTCTCAGGATGAGGGTATTTATTCATATTCCATGTGGGTCCCCCACTTCTATGTGGGGCCCCACATTGGGCACCAACTCTATGTGGGGCGCGCACCTCCCGGTCCGGCCTGGAGGTTCAGACGGGTTGCGCCGCCACACACACAGATACTAAACACAATTCACTCGGGACCCTCACCTGAGGGTGCAGATTCCTGCTGCCCTCGGGACCCCAGAGGAGATGGGAGAAAGGAAAAGCCTCAGGTGCTTTTGCCTTCCAGGGGCAAACACCTGTGTTGGTCTTCTGGGTGGTCACAAGGACACAGCTGTTGCTTAGTGGGTGATCAGACGGAGAGCAGGTTCTTTCCTTATTGATGATTGCAACGGGAGAGCATTCTTTCCTCACCGAAGTTCCAGGGCAGAGCAGCGGGAGAGGTGTTTCCTCATTGGTGGTCTGGGCAGGAATGGGCGAGAAGGCGAAAAAAAGGATCGAGCTGCCGCAGCACAGCTCCTTATATAGTTTGCCCATGGAATGGCCTGAGCCAATCAGCTTTCAGTCCAATTGTCCAATCAGGAAGGGTTTTGTACAAATGTGCAACCAGGTTACTTTCATTTTCCCTAGATTTCTAATTTACAAGCCAGATATTCAAAAACTGTTTTCCCAGTTTGGGAGTTTTTGCCAATTTCCTCCCAATTTTTCCCTACAGGACACTGAATAAAGGAGACAGGAGAAGAATTTATGCTTTTGAATCATGGTACTGGAGAAGAATATTGAATATACCATGCATTGCTAAAAGAACTAACAGATCCATCCTAGACGAAGTGCAACCAGAGTGCTCCTTGGAAGCAAGGATGGCTAGATTGTGTCTTACATATTTTGGACATGTAGTCAGGAGGGACTAATCCCTGGAGAAGGACATGATGTTTGGGAGAGTGGCAGATCAACAACAACAAAAAAAGGAAAGCTCTCAACTATATGGATTGACACAGTGTCTGCAACACTGGGCTTAAACATAAATAATATTGTGTGCCTGGCACAGAATAAGGGAGTGGTGTATGTATAGTTGCTATGAGTCGGGCTCAACTTGATGGCACCTAACTATAAGGACAGTATGCCATTTCACTACGTATGTACAGGGTGTAATGATCATATCAAGGTAATTGGCCCATCCATCACCTCACACATTTATCATTTCTTTGTAATGGGAACATCCAAATTTCTCTGTACTAGATATTTTATCTTATACAGTCAGTTGTCATCCATGATTCTCCTACTATTGCTTGTTGCATTTTAATCACACTGTTGGTTTCCTCTAAATATTGACGGTTCATGGTTGTTTTTTAAAAGTCTTATTGAAGGGCTCAGTTGAGTGGTTTGAGTAGGTGTTTGCTAGGCACAGGTAGGAATTCCTCCTCCTTCAGCCATGAATTTGATTAAGTCCCAGAAATGCCAGCTCTAGTGGTGTTATCCACTTTACCTCAAAATTGTGGGACTCTGGAGCAGAAGCTTTTTCCCTTCATAAATGTTTATTCTTGGCACCTGGGATAGCAGTAGTTTAATATTTAATTTCAAATGGTGCTATTTAGGTTAAGCAAAGATCTATGCTAATCTTGTTAGCACTATTTTCTTCTAACAATTGTAATTCAATATAGCAAAATAAAGAAATTAGAGGTACTGATTTATAATGACACCCTGGAGAGTAAGGAGGCTTGAATTTATCCTCTGCCTTAATGTCTGTTCTCTCTTTGGCATTTTGCAACAATTAATATCTGTCCTAAGATGTAGAGAAGGATGGAGAATTACTGGAACATTCATGAAATATTTGTTTGCAGTAAATAGAGAACTCTAATTGGAGTGTAGGATTTGCTTGAGGAATGAGTTGGAGATGAAGTTGGAGTTAAGTTGTGAAGATGTTTGCATTTATATCTAATGAGTTAGGACCCTGTCAGTAATGGAGTATTGGTCAATTTTGAACAAAGAAGCATTGTGGTGAAAGTCATTGATGCCCATGATACATATATTAGAAAAGAGGATATTAAGAGAATGTTGCAATAATCTAGGATGAAATGATGATGGTGTGAGAGAGTGAGGATAGTCAGAATGCAAAGAAAGTGACATGGAGAAGAGTCTTAACAAACGAACATTAGGATTTGATGATTTTTTGGATGAGAGAATGAATGAGGAATTCTCAAGAATTTTAATGTTTCAAACCTGGGTTATTGCAAAAGAAGTAATATAGAGTTAACAAAACTAATTAAGAGAATCAAAAAGAAGTAGTATTTATTTCCTAGAGATCTATCATTGTGTATAAATTGTGTATAAATTGTGTATAAAACACAATTGCATTTTATATCTTGAATTCTTTTATGCTTCCTGCCCCCTGACGCTAAGACCATCCATTAATTACTTAAGTGGGCAGAGCTGGAGAAGATGATGTTTGAGCTATGTGCTGGCCAGACTTGGGGACAATCTGGTTTCAGTAGCTGCCATCTTATCTGTCACCAAAGCTCTTTAGTGCACACGGCCAACTGGGCTCAGTTTAATTCCCATTCTGGACCACAGTGAAGGAAACCAGAATGGAAACTATTCAGGAAGTTGGTTCATGAAAAATCGAGACTGAGCCCTTTCAGTCTTTCCAGAGAAATTTTAGAATTTTTTGTATATTTTCATCAGAAAAATCCTCTTTTAAGGCCCTCTAGGGTTTTTGCCTCTTTTGCTATTGGTTAGATGTGCATTTAGGAAGGTCATTATTCTCACTTTTTTTTTATACATAATTTTCACTGTGCCCTAACTAGCTAAGGGTGACTTTGACATGACAGTTATAGGATTGCTATATGGACGAAATAGGCAAACATAAGAACTATGCAAGGAAGAGTGCTTTGCTCCTAGTAAGCCCTTGAAAATGCAGAGCTGTTCTCACTGTGAGGAGTCTCTACTTTGTACAGTTCACAGGATGAAGTTAGGAGAGTGTGCCTCAAACTTTGTTGTGCATTAAAGTCACAATCACACAGACTGCTGGGTTTCACCCCCAGAGTATTTCAGTTGCTCTTGGGCATGGTCTGGGAATGTCTGCCTTTTGTAACATCCCAGGTGATGTTGATGCTGCTGGTTGGGGACCAAACTTTGGGAACCAGTGGTTTGTGGAGGGATGGGACTTGTGTTTCTAATAGACTCCAATATGCTGCTGTTAGGAATTTGTTCTATTCTGGCTGTACATTCTGAACCTTCGTCTGCTGTACTCTTTGTTTTCTGAAGTTGCAGAAACCAGTCAGCAGGTGACATGTTTCATTACTCCACTTTCTTTGCATTTTCCCGGGGAGTGCTAAGTATAACACTGTTAGTGCTGGCACTTTACTGTTATTCCAAGGATTTGTTGGTTTTTCCAAGGTGGTTTTCCCTTAGTACCAAAAGATGTGAGTAGGAACACTATGATGATGTTTGGGTCTGCCTTGTTTTTAGATATACTATAGAATTTGTATTTTCCACTTAATATTAATTTTTATTTCTGCTTTTCTTTCTTATACCCTGTTCAATTCTCATTTAATTAGAGTTACCAATGGCCTTACTTTATAAACCTGCTTGTTATAAGCACAGCAATGTGGCTTTCAGTATCTCTGTAATGAAAGTTTAAACTCCTTGGAACTCTAGCTTACATTCCTTTAAATCTTTATGATCTAAATATTCTTTTCCATGATGCCAGGAGGGTTCTGTGTGATCATCTAAAGTTTGAAATTCTTTTTCAAATCAAAGGCACTGCCAAACTCAGAAGCAACTGTGTGAAGAAAATGTGTGGAAACACCACTCATTACAGGTTGGTTTATAAAAAGAGTTGCAGATTGATAGGTCTTTGAAAAATGTTTGGTGACACAAAACTCTTTCAATCAGTTCCAAATCTGGCAACTCTCCTGTTGCATTAGATTTTCTTTCCTTCACTTTTCTTCTCTTTCTAACAGAGACAGACACATCCCTTTTCCTGCGTCCCATTTTAGATGACTGATGGAAAAGTAAACACTAACTATGAGCATGTGGGATGGTTTATTTCTCTTTGCATTGACTGGAAGGCAGTGTTGAAAAGGAGCCACTGCTGTCATTTCACAATGGAGGAAATTTAGAAAAGGCATTCGAGCTGTTTGAAATAATTTCTATTTTTGGATCATGCCACTCATGAGGGTATGCAGGCTTTTCTTCATAGAGGAATCTGTTTAGAGTATATCTGAGATCTCTTGGTGACAAACAAACAATGTGTTCAAAAGAAAGCCCTGTAATTTTTTCATTAGATGATTCATGCTTAAAAATGTCAAATGATCAGAAATGAAAGGCCCAATGATCAGGTCATTAGAAACATATGGTTATGGGGATTATTTTGCATGCCAACTCTAAATATGGAAACTCAGTTCCTTCTTTTGTCCTTATAAAGATGGCTAGTTAGTTGCTTCTTACAATTTAAACACAGTGCCTTACATTTCCTTTAAATGAGTGGCAGCACAGCACAGAGGGTGGATGTGAGGACCATGGAGCGAGTGTGCCCTTGTTTAGATCCCAAATCCACTGCTTACTCACTGTGACTTGAGATAGCCACTGAGCCTTTCTGTGCCTCCAATTCCTAATTTGTAAAATGAAAATAGTGATTGTGTTCACCTGGAAAGATGGCAGTGAAGATTAAATCAGCTAGAACATATAAATGCCCTTTGTACAGTTGCTGGAATATAATAGGTGCTCAACAACTGTTGGCTTTGATTATTTAGTTTGACTAAGATTCTTGGTGTGATTTATTGTTTCCCTCAGGGAGAGAGGGTTTTGAAAGCCTCAATGTAAATTGCTATTTAGGATATCACTCGGGAATGGTTCAGACTTGATATGGCTTAAATATTATGAATATAGATTGTTATTTTTATAAAAACTGAACATGTGATATTTTGGTTATAGGTTTAAAGATATATATGTGTATGTTTGTATGTGTGTGTGTGTTTATACATATTAGAAATCATACTTTGTTATTGCACTTTCTCTTTATATTAAGAATGGAAAATTCTATTTAAGCCAGTAGATTTTGGGTTCTTTAATGAGAAAAGCTCTGCAGTCTATATTTTTGTTCTTTTTTCTCTGAAGCAATGAAAAGGTTGCACCAAAGAGGACTATTTATTAATTGTATTGAAATCTTTAAAGTGGCTCAAGTAAAATATAACTTTATAAAAATCAGTTCTTCCAAACTGTGCTTGAGATGCATGCTAAGGATAATATTTTAGAAATAGTAAATAATGTGTCTAGATTCTTATAACCCCAAGTTCCTACTTGTTTCTTGATTCCTCCAGCTCAGTAGTATGTGTTGTTTCTAGAGGAGGATGGACCCAGCTGGGAACAACCACCAGACATACCATTTGGCTTTGACTTTTCAAGTAGGATTTGGAATGTCTGTAACAAGATTGTAGTTTTGCTTCTGTTGTGGCTCTTTGGTAGAGCACTTGCTTAGAGGGTGAAAACCCTGGGTTCAATCCCCAGTATGATAAAAAATAAAACAAAACAAAAGAAAGGAAAAAAAGATTATAGTATTGAAAGTCATGCTCTTTTGAGACAGGAAAGAGAAGGGAGTGTCTCATGATTTTCTCTTAAACCATAAGTAGGAGTGGGAATCCTGGAGCCGACCAGAACACCCTCTACACTGCTCCTGCTCTGAGAGGACCAAGGGAACCAAGAGCTGGGTACCATCAGGCAAAATGGTTAGTTTCATGGTCACCATCAGTGAATACCAACTTGATACTGTAGAAAACCAGGCCAGAAAAATGACTTTTACCAGCAGAGTGTTCCTAGTTGGCTGGACAGATGGCAGGATGAGATCCCAGAGGACAGAGGAGCCAGATGATCCTCTTCACCCAGAAAGCACCATCTTGGGAAGAAGGAGGAAAGAGGGAGCTTCCTTCTAATTATGAAGTTAAAGGATTTTTGATTTTCCACCAGTAAGAAGAAGGCCTGTAAGGGAAGTAATGTCAAAGATAAAAAACACATGAACTGTAGAATATGAAGTTTGCCTCTTCTACAGAAAGTATTAGTTAAGATATTCTGTGCTCAAAGCACATGCGAAGTTGAGTGTTGTGAGGGCTGGACATGTGGAGGTGTAAACATTGTCCACAAGCCCAACGTGGATCACATATGCTGGAGTCTCAGGGTCGGCGAATTTTTAACCTAATTTTTCACTTAACTCCAGTTTCTCTCCTTTAAATTCTATTTTGCATTTTACTGTCCACATAACTCTTCCCACAGTTTGCCCATTTTGTCAAGCATTTCCCTAACTTGCAGATCTCAAGGATGCATTTGTTTACACCCGGAAGTACTGTGATTCACTCTTAAGGACTTTCCTTTCTCATCTTGTTGTTATTGTTGTTAGGTGCCCTCGAGTCGTGTCTGACTCATAGCAACCCTTATAGGGTTTCCAATGGCAGATTGTTTTGGGATTGGCTTGGGAGTGGATTGCCACATCCTTCTCCCATTTTTGCGGTGCTGGGAATCGAACTTGGGACCTCAGAGACTGCAGAGCGGCGCTCTATCAACTGAGCTAAATCCCAGCCCTTTCTCATCTTTTTGCTGCTTTTATCTTTTTGAACAGTCCTATTTATAACTTCTTGTGAATTGAGAGCAATTTGTTCTGTAATTTTTATCTACAGAAAATGAGTATTTAGAATCAATTTTCTTTCTATGCCCTTATAGGTTTTTCTAAACAGTATATACTTTCTGGCCATGCTGATACAATTATTGTAAAAAGAACCAAGCTGACCAACAGCAGGAAGTGTATATAACCCCTCCAATACCACTACTAAGCAACTGAATTCAATGACCATACCGGAACTTGAGAAAAGCATGCTTATAATTTCATTTTGTGGTATATTGAAGTTTTGCATGTCAGTTTGCCTGTTTCATGGGATTTGTAAGCTGAAAGACCTTGATGCTAACTTAATACAAACAAGATAAAGTATTCTTAACAGCGTGTGTTGACCATATGTGGGATTCATTTGATGATGTTTTTCATTTTCTTTATAAAACATGTCTCAGGACCACTAGCAGTTATCGTTCAGAAGTTTAAAGTAACAGATGGCCTGACCAGGCATGGTGGCGCATGTCTGTAATCTCAGAGACCTGGTAGACGGAAGCAGGAGGATGGAGAGTTCGAGGCCAGAGTCAGCCTGAGGGACTTAATGAGATCTTGCCTCAAAATCGAAAATAAAAATGGGGCTAGGGTGTGGCTCTGTGGTAGAACACTTGCCTAGCATGCCTGACTATGGGTTCAATTCTCCATTACCACAAAATAAATAAATGAATAGATAATTAATTTAAAAAAATTAAAAAAAATAAAACAAATAAAACATGAGAGGAAGTGATACCGTGGACCCATCATCTCAAAGGGCTTCAATTTCCCATTCAGCTACCCTAAACTGAATCTCTACTATATCACAGACAGCCATGCTGAATGCCCTTGGGGTTGTCATGGATTGACTTAATCAGTTTTTTTCCTATTGAGTTAGGGATGTGCTAAGTGCATATGAGATGGGAGAGATGGAAGGCATAGTTTTGGGACTCAGCAAAAGTAGGGTGTGTTCAGAGAGTCGGACAGATAAATATTAGGATAAAGATGTATATAGGTTGATCTTGGAGGGTATAGAGGGTCTTCTGATTCACCCTAGAGTTGCTCAGGAGGAAGGGTCTTTGTGTCTTGATGGGTTAATACCTATCATCCCCGTAGACAGAGAAAGGAAGCACTCAAAGCAAAGGAAGAATGAAGGAACATCGTGAAGGAATGTCAAAGATGCTGGTGTGACCAGAACATAAGATGCTTGTTGAGAAAGGGGCCTGATATCACGTGGAAAAGTTGGGTGGAAGCCAGATAACAAACTCTCCAATTTGATCCTCCCAAGAACTCTGCAAGGTAGGAGATGATATGCCTATCTATCAGACTAGGACACACACATGGGAGCTCAAAGAACTCACCCACAGCCAGGCAGAAGCAGCCATGTGGATCTGCTCACCCACAATTCACTGCTTGTCACTACCACAACCAGAGGAGTTAGGGAGTTTTTTGTTTTTTCTCTCTTAATGGCCTTTTATGTTTTTATTGAATGGATCAGTCATAAAAGGTGAGAAAGCATTGAATTACATTGGTTTCATGGTGAGGAGCAATTCTATTTGAATAACTAAACTACTCAAAATTTGTTAATAAAAAATAATAGTCCTTGCTCTTGTTCTTATAGTAGACAAGAAGTTCCTACTTACTTACCCAGCTATGTGCTTAGTTTGCATTGAGCATGTGTTTCTATCATATGGATGGGATGGCTTTTAGTTCAGTCCTGAATACCTGTGCCTATCTGTGTACCCAGAAGAGGTCAAACAGCTAAGGAAATGGGTCTAGGGGCCAGGGCCACTGGCATGGCCTCATGAAGATTGTTACATAAGCTTGGCAAGATCATTTTATGATTTCTCCTTCCAGAATGTGAAACCAACACTGCTGAATGGTTTGATGTCTTAGAGATGTATAACAGCAGAAACATTAATTGGATTTGGTTGAGAACCCTTAAAATAAAACAAACTTTAGCTATGCCTTTGTGCTCCCTGAGTGACCACCAGGGGGAAAATCATTCTTTTAAGTGAAAATTTATAAACCTGGAGTCCACCCTCCTTAGGAGAGGGCCAATGTTAGGCTTTAGTTAAGTTTATGTGTGTATGCAGTTTATTTGGAATGGAGCGAAGCTATAAAACTGTTTATATTCTTAAAAGAATCCAATCAGTTATGAAAGACCGGGAAACATTTGAAGTATGGCACCTAAACTGGCTGTGTGTATGTGTGTGTGTGTGTGTGTGTGTGTGTGTTGTTAGCGTTAGAGTGCTTTTAATATATAGTATTAGATTCTCCAAAGTTGATCCTAAATAAGAAAGTAGGAAATTTTAGAAAACATACCAAATGAACTTTTGGTAAAAGAAGTTTTTTTTTTTTTTAAATAAAGAAGGGATTTTCATAAAGTAACATACTTATTCCATTATGTCATCCAAACAATAGTATCAATATTATGTTCCAAAACAATGGAGCTTTAGAATCTGTAAATTAATGTTTCATATGTGAATTATAAATATAATATTTTATTTATGTTAAAATTAGCTCAATACCACATCATTAATCTCCCAGCACATGTGAATAAATAGAACTGTGGTCTTTAAGTTCAGTTAAGTTTCTTAGTAATTTTTCCTTTTTAAAATTTGTGACAGACTATAAATCTATCTATAAAGTCTCCTTTCTGCTCCCCACATATTTTCAGATGATGCAGAATAGAACATGAGTTGTAGAGTAACTGTACAATCAAAAGTAATATAAGATAAAATGGCCATGAAATGTAAGATGAATTATTGTGAAGTCTGTATTAAGTAAACAAAGATCCAGAACATACAAAGGAGATATAACCATAAATGAAATCCAACTTAGTACTTATCAATAAAATTAAAATCTAAGAATCATATTCTTATCATGTATAGAATTTTTACACAGTCTCAATTATTTCTTACATATTTGTTTATTTTAAAAGGTAAATATGAAGTTTCTTTCATTTTGGTCAAATCATTGGTCTCAAAATTTAAATGTGTTGGGTAATACTGATCTAAGCAAAATATATTTTAGAATATTAACCAAAAATTAACATTTATACTCTATGACCATTGAAGAAATATTTATATCAAAAGCCATAGTCTTGTTTCATTTTTTTCTTCTCTGAAGAAACATTTTTGTGAATTTTGATGCATTTGGAGAGTATTTTTTGATATTTTCCCCCTTTTTCCAAATGTACTTTGAAACTTAGCTGAGAAACCACTTCTAATTTAAAGATAAAGAAAATATCTATAGTGCCATGTTTAACCTCTTTAGAAAGAATTATTATAACTCAGCATGTGGTAAAATTTTTAAACAAAATATAAATTCATATTTAAAAATAATATCATCAAATTCTTTGGTTTTCCAGCCACCTATTTGGTCCATTAAAGAATAATTTTCTACAACATTCAATGTTTTAATTACTTTTAGAAACATTTCAATCATACTTCATGATGCATCATGATATAAGTCCCATGTGTTTTTGGAAATTATGTAGTCTATTGCACATTACTATTTCCTATTTGTTGAAATTTTGAAAAATGAACAATTTGCAGATATTCCTACAAAGAATTGACAATACTGGGAGCAGTTTGCAGTTCTTTAGTTGACATTTCCTCTGAAAAGTTTATCACTACTAGATCCAAAAGACACATGTGACAGTGTATAACACACAAACTTTGCAGGTAAATATCTGTATGTGTTAATGACATGATCTTAGGTCTGACTTAATTTTTGGGAAAATAACTTCAAATTGGTACAATTAGCAAACTCTGAAGATCACATGAGATGACCCCATTATTCTTTTAAGATTGATAAAACTCAAGAAGCTGTCTTTAAAATGGTTTTGGGGGACAGGAATGTAGCTCAGTGGAACAGCACTTGCCAGCATGTGCAGGGCCCTGGGTTCAATCTCCTATGCTGTAAAAATAAGTTACATTAAAAAGATGGTTTTTTTTTCCTTTCTTTTCTTTCTTTCATTTTTTTTTTTTTTTTTTTTTTTTTTTTTTTTTTTTTTTTTTTTTTTTTTTTTTTTTTTTGTGGTACTGGAGGTTGAACCCAGGGCCTCACGCTTGCATATTTTGCAAGTGCTGTACCACTGAATTGCAATTCAGCCTCCCCGCCCCCTACCTTTTTTTTTACTTTTTGAGACAAGGTTTCACTAAATTACGCAGATTGCCTCTGGTCTTGAACTTGTGATCCTTCTGCCTCTGCCTCCTGAGTCTCTGGGATTATAGGCATGCGCCACTGAGTCTGGCTGGTTTCTGATGTCTACTTCCTATACCTTACACAAATGGATTCTGCATTGGTGTTGTACTATTGGTTGTCAAATCTGATATTATGCAATTAATCGAAGAACATTGATCTCATTAGCAGTATTCAACAAGAATTTGCCCTTTACGATGTCACTTATTTCATATTATATTTAGGCATTTATAAGAATCAAATAATTAATTAGATTAAAATATTCTTTATCTTTCATTCTAATTTCTAATAATTTTCAAAATGCCTTTAGCCACAATTCAAAAATTACTTATGCTATATTAATGGTAAACATACTTTAAAGCAATTACATGTTTTCAACCATAGTTTTGACTATTCTGTTTTCCTTAACATATTTTTAATTTATTTGTGACAATTGATCACAAAAGGATTCATAGAAAACCTCCAGTGTTTACAAATATGTTTATTTGTATGTTTTCTGAATATTTTTCATGTTTTGTGAATGACTTTTCTCTGGACAATGAATTTTTGATGGCAGAACAAATTTGCGTCCATTTAAATGTAATATCCCAATTATCATTTATCTAAATAGTTGGATGCCTTAAACATATTCTGTCTTAAATTTTTTATAATTTGAAGATACTTTTTAATATATAGTATCACTTATTTTTGTGCATTTCTGTGTGAAGAATTCAGTCCGAAGGTAGCACTGACCCATGTTCACAGAAGTCTCCATTATTTCACTTTCATACCATTAGGAAGCACTATGGTTTCACTTCACATTTTTTGCAAAACATTACAAAACAAAATTTTATTTTGATATTATTACTAAGTCTATCAGAAAGATACCCAAATAATTGGTCACATAGTGAATTAGTAAAAGAGATAAGTTTGCATAGTTTTACCAGTACTGACAACATTTGTGCAGAAGTTTCTGTAGAAAGTGAGAGGCAGAGCCTCTCCTTTATAGGTAGATTCTAGAGTTCATAGGAGTAAGCACTGATTTTTTTTTTCAGAAGCTTGGCTGTGAAAGGAAGGTCAGAAGGACAATTACTGAGAGCCCTTTGATTGACAATGGGACAGGCTTGCAAACTTCAAGAAGGAACTAGCAACAGGGAAGAAGAGATTGTACTTTTCTAGAAAAAGAAGGAAGGTAACAAATGGAATCTGGTTTTGAATCTGGAGTAATGGAAAGGGATACGTTCAGAAACTAGGAGGACAGGATATTTCCTACCTGAGACTGGCAGGAAGAAGGAAGGTTAAGGCATGTTGCTGGTGTCTGAAGGCGAAGGGACAGAACGTAAAGGGAGTTCATGCCTTGTTCATTTTCTCATTTGCAAATGGCAAGAGAAGGCAGGGTGATTATGAAGGTTTTGAGAACTGGAAGTTTTGGGATGACTGTCTTCAGAATTGGGCACGACATGGCCAATTAGAGCTAAGTAAGTAGTTAACTATGTGCTTTGAGATCCATTAATTTGAAGAGTGTTTCCTGAACACTTGCTACATATTAAGTCTTTGGTTAGGCCCTGGGACACAGTGATGCAAACTTGGCTCTGGTCCCCAGAAGTTTACATGTGTAAATCCTAGTTACCACATTGCTACACTGAGGTGGCTCACAGCCATGACTTTCTTGGCTTGTATAGAAGAGAGAAACATAGAAAGGGTCCTTGAAGGACAGCTTCTTAGAGTCCTTTATACACCTGCTTAGCCTTCCTTTGTATGTATTTCAAACATGATTATGTTGTTTTCAAGCCAAGGAGGAACAGAAAATTCTAAAGGTCTAAGTTATGCCCTAAATGACATCTGATAGGACAATAGGAAATTAACAAACCACATGACTAAAAAGAAAATAGGAAAAAGAACATTGACTTGTTAGCTAGACACTTTCAGTGATTAGTGACTGAAATCAAATTCTAAGTTTAATAAATAGGAAGAATAAAAGAAGTTGCTGGTAGGCACCATGGCAAAAATCTGGGACTTGCTCCTAGTTTTAGAAATGGCTATAGTTAAGGGTTTAAGTAATATCCTGGTCTTCCTGAATTTTTGAGAAAAGGGCCTCCTGTTTACTCCAGTGGTTAACTTTCACCCGGTATACCAACAAGCCTGCACATTCCCCTTTGAGAAGAAGTTCCTTCCCTTTGCCATGGCCACGTGGCAGCCCCTCATGTCACAGGTCTAGGACAGCTGCATTCCCTGCCCAGTTGGCCTGCTGGATCCTTTGGGAACAGTGGGTCTCACCATTACAGGAACATTGACCAAAAATCATGGTTATTCTTGTTAATAAACTTATTAAGATTTGGGGCAAAACCACCAAGTCTGCAATTAAAGATTATCATGAATTTGTCCCATGAATTGGATTAGTTGGGTGTTATTTAGCCTGCCTTTATTCATCAATTCTGAAAGCTGTATCTGACAAAATAGTCACTGATTACTAGAACATAATCCTGAATACATACAAGTGCAAATCTGTGTTTAGAGTGAGTAATTTAAAGAGTAGAAAACAGAAATATACATTAGAATCTTAGGCACAGGTGTAGACTAAATCACAGAGGCTTGAGAAAGAATTCTGTTGTCATACAACTCTGAATAGATAAGGCACTACAAGGCTTTTATTGTAGGAGTCTCCTTAACATTCCAATGTACTCACCTATTAACAGAGATCTTGAAGATTTTGAAGTTAACATAATCCAAATGACTATTAAACAATTTTCCTAATGTTGTTTTATGTACTTAATCTTTATAAACCATTTTATTGTACCTTATTGAATGTAATTGAATTCCTGTATTCCTTTTTTGATTAGAATAACATGTATAGATATCCATAAAATATATTATTCCCTGTATGTTGTTTACTTTTACTCCTTCACAGCCTCACTGGAATTCATCTGTTGGTGATCAATTTAACATTATTATTGGTGTTTCTCAAATAAAAAAATCAAGTAGTAAAGTAGACATAGGTTGAAGTGTGCCATAAATCTGTGATTTGGTCATCCTATTTTATTACTATGATTAATAGCAATGATAACTATTATTATTTTTACATCATTTAACATTGATACTTTTTGGTGGTACTTGGGGGTTGAACCCAGGGCCTTGCACATAGTTTTCCAAGTGCTTTACCACTGGACTGCATCCCTAGTCCATTTAAAAATTTTTATTTTGATTTAGGGTCTTGCTAAATTATGCAGGTTGCCTCTGTCCTCAAACTTGTGATCCTCCTGCCTCTTCCTTCCAAGTTGTGGGGATTACAGGTATGTATCACTGCACCTGGCTAACACTGATATTTTTGACATAAAAAAACAATCACCACAATCAAGGTAATGAACCTATCCATTTTGCATTAATAATTTTTAATGCGTGAATTTTGAGACTGTGTTTGAGAGCCATTTGAAGGAGGATTATTACTGATTACAAAGTATAAATGTTACAAACGTCAGGATTGTCACTGATTACCAAGTATAAATGTCCTTGTATGGGAGATATGAGACAATATCAAAAAGTTTAAAGTTTTTGCACAGTTTAGAGGAGAAAATGAAGGCTTATGATTTGATTCTGCAGTCAAAATATCCTCTACCTTCTATCCTAATATTTTCTTAACCAGATAAGGTTACAATTATGTTCACCAAAATTTGTGTTAGAGCAGGGCATTCTGCCCTCTGCATTCCAGCTCAGAGGCTAAAGCTATGTAAAAAAATAAGCACCATTGTAGACACTGAATGTAGACAAGATACGTTTAGCCTTATAGATTGTTCAGATTAGCAAAGATTACAATATGAACACTATAAATCTCAAGGCATTTTTTAAAAAAAAATTACATCTAAAGAAAAGACAAAACAAAGATTAAGTGTTGGTACTTACAATATAAAGGAATGATACGAAGCAAGCATTAATTTTTCTCCAAAGACATTTTCTCAAGTAAAGACTGAACATGAAAAGTCCTTGTTTCCTACAAAGTGAACATGCAGATAAGGAAAGATGAGGTTGCTCTGATATTGGCTAGGGGCAAGAGAAAGCCACATCAATAAGAGATAGCTGACCTTTAAGTGGCCAGAATTGATATCTAAAACTCACTTCTCCCTAGCTAGTCTTTGATGTACTTTTATTTTTAACTTTCTTACTCAAGATGAGAAAAGAAATGTAGGAAAATCTAGGTGAAGAAAAGTATGGGTAGAAATATAAAAATGTGTGTGGGGATGAGATGAGAACACAAAATTTGTGCTGCCTAATCAGTATTCTTAGAAGTGACGTCAGATTTGGTTCTGAGATTTCCAACAGGCAGCCAAAAGAAGGAAGCTTGGTCTGTTACGAATATCACCGTTTTTGTAGGATTAAAATAAACAGTTATTCTAGAGAAGCAGGACTCCTCAGTGACACTATAGCATGACATTTCTTCTGTTAGTCCCTGTATAGATAGGGAAATGGTGACTCTCCTTTTGGATCAAATGTTTGAGGGTTGGAAATCTCTCAATGACAAGGTAAAAGGTAAAGATCTTTGCTGACATCTTTTCATCTCTAGAAAGATGCTTCTGACATTTTGGATCATGCCAAGTCTAAGTTATTGTTTTTAACAAACTAAATGCCAAACTGATTGTCAAACTATGGAAAACTAACATAGTTGATCCTGTTTTGCAGTTTGCAAAGTGCTTTCACATTTATTATATGAAATTGTTACAATGTCTCAATGGAGTAGATCATATTATTCCTGTTTACACTGCCTTGCCTGCTGGTTTTGCTCAAACTCATGCAGCAAGGAAATGGAACTGAGACTCAAAACCAGAACTAAATATTAAAAATACTAGGTAGTATGTTTTTCTAATTGTAATTCAACTGTAATTCAATTTTGTAAGGGAAACTTCCCAATCATTTTTCATAAGTATAAACATTTCTTTACAAAACTTATTTCATATATTAACAGAACACTTTTTTCTATTGCTGCAATCTTTCTAATGTGGAATAGATTGGAGTATAAGGCATAATAAAATAACTATCAAGCACTCTACTATTATTTCATGTAGTTATTATAATAGCACTGTAAGGTAAGTACCAGTGTCCACATTTGGCAGCTGGAAAGACTGGTATCAGGGTAAATAAAACTGTCACATAACTGTTATGTGGCAGCCGAAATCCTAACCACATCTCTCAGACCCCAGAGCCCTCATTCTTGGTCCCCACGTTGTGTGGCTTGGCAGCTTTCATGACAGACATCAAGCAAGTGTTCATGATGCTATAGTTAATTGTGAGAACTATGTTACTCTTCCCTTAACAAGAAAATTACAGAAAGTATAGCTTCCTGCATTGGCTACTGGGTAAATGTCTATTTACTCCCTAGAGCTTCTTAATTTGGGCAAACAAAGCAACCTGTATTTAAGAACAGGGCTTTGAGGATTATCAAGGTAGATCAGCTAGCCTGAGATTTCAAACAGATCCCCAAAGGGAATGGTGAAGAAAATATCCTTGCATATCTATGCCATAGGAGACTGATTATATATATATATCTCACAGTAGAAACTACATGTTAGAATTCAGCGCATCAACACCTTCTTTCTACTCTTAATTATGGCTTTTGTGCTTGTCAGTAGGTCTACCATTTTCACTTGAGCTATCCAACAGAAATCATCATTTTAGCAAGGAAAGGGTGAATCGTATCCAACTTGTTTCTCAGAATTCAAAAGCACTCATTCTTACTCTCTAATTGTTACCATGCACTTGCACTCCCATCCCTTCAGTTTATCTTTCTTCATGATTTATTTGTTTCTTCAGGTGACATGGTATGTGCTGCATTGAGTGAAAAAATAAGCAAAAATATAGCCAGTACCTTAAAGGAATTTGTAAGCTTGCATGAAATGAAGAACAATAAGTATTTTAATTTAAAAAACATTCTATATTATATAAGCTAAATGCTTAAGGAAAATAGAACCATGAAGATTAAGTCCATTAGTAATCAGAGAACTGCAAATGAAAACAATAATGAGATGTCACTAAAGTGACACAGAATAAAGTTGCAAGAGTTCAAAGGCTAGACAGAGCCAAGTGTGATCAGAGGTGTGAGGATGTAGGGCTAACTTACACCACTGTTGATAGCACATACTAGTACCAATATTCTAGAGGAAGGTTTAGCAGTACATAGTCAGTAAACTTGCCTATTCCTGAGACACTGCGCTTTGGTATATAACCCAATAAAATTCTCAAAAAGACCCAGAAGTGCTCCTGTATGAATATATGCATTTTTTGTTGCTGGGAGTTCATTATCAAAAGTGTTAAGAAAATGTGGGCCCTGAGTATAAATGAGTATTAGGGAGCAGAACTGCCTGCAGCAACATGGAAGGGCTATAAAAACAGCATTGAGCAATAAAGGAAGGGCAATAAAGTCTATTATAGACTGCAGTTACACAAATTAACATGAAGGCATAAAAGCAATACCTATTTTGCAAGAACACATATTAAGAAGATATATATTAAATATGATTTTCTGTGGGAGGAGAAGGGGAGTGGAGATTGAGAGTAGAAAGTAAAACAAATTTTAACAGCAGGGCTATCTGTGAACCAATTATTTTTAATATGCAATTAAATGAGGTTACATTTAATTAAAAAAAATGGGAAGAACAGAAACCATGGGGACTCATGGGAGTTGTTAAGTGTCGACGAGTTGGTGTCTGACTCATAGCAACCCTATGTACAACAGGTGAAGCAGTATTGTCAGTGCTTCTCTGCTATTCATAGGGTTTTCAATGGCTGATGGTTTTTTGGGAGGGGGTTGCTGGGTCCTTCTTCTAGCTCATGGGAGTAAGGGGTCATAATTTGAAGAGTTCAGGAAATAGTTAATGGAAGAGGTGGCTTTGAGCTGTATCTTGGAGAAAGCCTTCCAGGGAGGAGGGTCAGGGCCAGCAAATGCTTCATAGCACTGTGGCAAAGGAAGGAGTTATTTTAAAGAGAAAGAGGAGAGCCTTTGGGTTGGAGACCAGAGCATGACACAGGCAATGTGTAATAGTCAATAGGTATTTAGCAGGAAAGGTTAGGCACTGTGTCGAGTCCTTTATGTACCATATCTAAGTGATCTGCTCAGTGGCCACATGATACAGATGATCTAATCACAACCATAGTCATCATCATCATCATCATCCATTTTACAGATGAGGAAACCAGGTCTCAGATAGGGATTTTTCTAGCCACACATCCTGCAAGTGCTAGCGTCAGGAAGAGAGGTCAGGTATATATGCCTCTACTGTGCTCGAATCCCTTTCTGCAGAGATTCTGCACTTCTGAAAAGTAAGGCCATGCTATCTGTTCCTGTCAGTGTAGATGCAGAAGCAGCCAGTGGTGAAGTAGTTAAATAAGTCAAAACTCAGTGCTAGGTATGGCTTCAATTACCCCCACTACTGATTAGTTTGATAGCAAAAAGGATATTCGAGAAGGAAGCTGCCTGTATTATAAAGGCCTGCCTATATTATAAAAGTCTTTCTTCTCATGTGTCTCTCATTGAAATGATGGAGGGGCTCTGCCAACATCAAGCTAAATAAGGAGAAAACATTTGTAAGTACCCTTTTAACCCTGTCAGAGCTATGCATTCTGAAATCCCTTTGAGTAAAAAACGGGTAAGAACAAAAGGGGCAAAACTGGCCTTTCAACTACAAAGACTGAAGCTAACACGTCAGGGAACCCCATTTATCATGCTGACTCAATACAGTTAAACTCCAAGCTCTTAGGAGGTTATAGATGGGGAAAATGGCTACATCTATAAGGTAGGATTCTGAGTCTCAATATATTGAACTTGAATGTAGGACTTATTCTAGTCAATATTGGAATAGAATTTGGTTCATTGTAAATAAAAAACTAAGTGAATATTGAAACCAGTCACTATGAGTATTTCATGCTTTTGAAAGTGACATTTGCAACATGAGAAAACAGTTAAGTACAGAAGCCCACCAATGGAAAACAAAAGCCAAAATATTTAGAATGGGCTTTTAGCGACAGACTCATATGAACTAAAGTTTCAGCAGTTCTGTTTTTTATTTATGCCTTCCTCCTTCTTGCCTCTCTATCCATTTTCAAACTCTTCCCTGGCTTTTACATATAGTAACATCTGGGATTGGGTTTCTAGCACCTGCTATAGGAAGTAGAAATTGTACTGCTGAAAACACCCTTTTAAATGGCAAAATTTAGCTGGAAGCCATGGCACATGACTGATATGCCAGTGACTTGGGAGGTGGAGGAAGGAGGATCGCAAGTTTGAGGCCAGAGCCTGCCTGTGTAACTTAGCAAGACCCTGTCTCAAGATAAAACATAAAAACAAAACAAAAACAAAACAAAAAAACCCCACAAAAAACAGATGGGGGGTGCTGTCAAGTGGTAGAGCAAAGTAGGTATGAGGTCCTGAGTTCAACCTCGATCTGTCACAAAAAAAGAAAAAGAAAAAAGAATAAATTAATACTTCTTATTTAGTTCAATAGCAATATGTGTTAAGATCTGGTTCTTCTAAAGAAATATATAGCCCCCAAAACAATAACAACAAAACAAATATCTGAACCTGAAGGTCTTGGTAGAAGAATAAAAACTAGAATACAACACATAGACTGAAAACAGAGTCTTCATGGTTCAGACCTGGAAGACTCTATAGTACATCTGTTTAACATCTTGCAGTTTGTAGAGTTCTGCCTTGAAAAACCTTCTGCACCAATGACACACAGAATAAAAGGTTATGTTATGACTTTCAGATGGAAACCTGCAAAGTTTATCTGTTGGATTGGACCATTAACTCTTGCTACTTTTGATTCTGTTAGAAAGATTTTTTTTGCTATGAATTATAATGACCTTTTAAAGTTTATGTCAGAAAACACCAGGAAGTTTTTACTTGGGAGAGAATGAATATGCTTTGGAATGAATAGAATGTTTAGTTGTGATGTGTAAATGGAAATAGAATCCTCCCAATGGGGACTTTTTTTTTTTTTTTTTTGCAGCACTTGGGGGATTTAATCCAGGGCTGCATACATACTTTGCAAGTGCTCTACCACTGATCTCCCAGCCCATTTTTAATATTTTATTTTGAGATAGGGTCTCACTAAGTTATGCAGGCTGCCTCTGGCCTGGAACTCCTAATCTTCCTGCCTCCACTTTCTGAGTCTGAGATTACAGACGTGTACCACTGTGCCCAGCTTCCCCACAGGGATTTTATAGAGCGCATTTTAGTAGTGAACATATACGCCTATATGTTGGGTTGGTAACAGGAAAACCATATTTGAAATATGAAAGTGTTACAAAAGCACCATCGTGGCCACTGCATTGCAAATTTAGTTGAGAAAAAAATAGTGTTTTTGTTTCCAGGTGTGTCTATAGGAAAAAAAAAATGCCCTTATGTTGATGTGGCAAAATTCAAACTTTGTAAGTTGGTCCTTTAGTATGGAGTAATATAAAAAAGGAACTTCCTCTCAGATCAATTTGCTCCCAGAATTGTATCATCTTTGTTTGCATCTTACTTGGCTCTGGGTGGGTGAAGAGAAAGGAGGCTGTTTTGGTGCATCCTAGATCAGTCTTCATGTGCAGATGCAGCATCTTTAGCTGTGGGAAGGAGACACTTCTTTTTCCCTCTACCATCCAGGGACCTCACTGCCAGCCTCTCTTCTCAGTGGCCCCAGTATCCATAAGCCACATCACAGAACTATGCTTGGGAAGTCACTGTGCAGCAAGTGGGCATGTGAGCAGGGGAGAGATAGCATGTCTTTCAGAGACACATACACTCTCTGACCCAGACCAAGAAAATCTGCTCCACAGAGGCCCCCTGCAAGGGACCGTCCATGTGCATTTCATTATGCAAAAGCTGGCCCTGGTGACAAGTTCCATATTCAATAGTGATCTGTCTTTCCTGAAACTTCCCAGTCTCTCCTCCTTCTAGAGAAAGTGATGGAACACTCTATTGCTTGTGTAAACAGTATCATTTAATTACAGGGTGTCAGTTTTCCCTTGTGGAACATGAAAATAGCCTTCTCCTCACCCTAGTGCCATCATAGACTTTGGTTGCAGAGCAATTACCTGTGCTTTGGGGGCAGTGGGGTGTGTACCCCGGCACTGTTAGTAGCCAGGAGTTTTCACTGGGGAAATAAGTTTAGTATACTGTTATTAATTTGGTTTAGAAAATAGCTGTGGTGTGTTCAGACAAATAAGACGTAGTGGAACACATGGTCTTCGTTATTGAATAACTACCTCTCTGAGGAGGAAACAAGGTCCATTTCCCATCTGAGAAGGAGCTTACAGAAACTAGTAAATATGGAAAGAGGACTACACATGTACTATAATTTTATTGAATAGTTCTCCTCATGCACTTATACCACCCTCCCCCTCAGCCCCTGACACACTCACACATGTCCACATAGACGGATTCCCAGCTGGTATTAGCATAATCATTACCACATTATAAACAAGCCTGTGGAAAAATAGCCTTAGAGATTTAGATGGCTTGTTTTATAAATGAAAGAAGGTGGGGGTGGAGACCCAGATATTCTGGGAACAAATTCTTCTTTTTCCTCCCTCATTGGAAATAATAGCTTAGGTCTCATGAACCTCAGCTGATGGCATGGGCTGAGGAGGAGGAGTTGAAGAGAGCCATGGCATGTCCAGTATTCCTGGATGAAGGTCAGTGGAAGGTTCTCCATGGAGTCCCCCTGCTGGAGGAGGTCCTCATCTGAAATGAAAATAGGGAGCCTTTCTTTTTCTTTTCTATTGGATCACAAGTGGAATATTTTTCTTCTGGTTTAATATAGTTCTTGTTGGCCAAACCCTCTGGCGCTCTCTCCCTTTCTCTATACTACTTTTTCCTGGAGTTGACTAGATGAGAAATCCTGACTTAATAGCTAATTCTAAATTTACTGCCAAGACCAGAAATAAAATACATTGTAAAATATGGCCTTACCTGAAAGCTTCAGGACATTAAATGCTGTTAGATCCAGGTTTCGTTGTAAAAAGAATCCAAGACAAATGAGGAAAATAATTTTCTGAAAGGAAGAGCTAGACCATGTGTCCAGGTTCTGAGAGATCAGACAACCGGCTGAAGAAAGATTTAGTGCACTGTCTTTCTCTTTCTTTCTTTCTCTTTCTCCTCTCCTCTCCTCACCTCGCCTCCCTCTCCTCTCCTCTGCTCCCTCTTCTCCTTTCCTTTCCTTTTCTTTCCCTTTCCATCTTTTGTGATTTTTTAACATGAATAGGTGGTTGAACCCAGGACCTCACACAAACTTTGGAGACACTTTACCATGGGGCTGTATCCTCAACCTGCCTTTTTAAAATTTATTTATTTTTTTATCCTAACACAGGGTCTTACTAAGTTTGGCATGCTATCTCTGGCCTGGAACTTGTGATCCTCCTGTTTCTATCTCCTGAGTCACTGTGATAACGGGCTTGCACCATTGTGCCTGACTCCTTTTTTTCTTTCTTTTTCTTTTCTTTTATTTATTTTTTCTATTTGATCTTTACAGGAATACTGAGAAGAACTAAGTATGCTAGCCACAGAAGAGTCATGGGTATGTTCTTTTAAACTTCTGACTCAGGAAATACCCAGAGAACTGTATGATTAGGATGAAGATGACGTTAGTGACTGTGGTTGAAGAAACCACATTCTACCTCTTCTGTGGCCTAGTAGTAGGCCTGTAAGATTACCTTGATTTGACCTAATAGGTTCAGCCATGTGTATCTCTAAAACCAGAATCATATATAATATAGCTCACATCAATTTCAACATTCAGAAAGTTAATCTTCAAGTATATTATTTAAATGTCTTTCAACTTTGACAATGGGCATTCTTTGAAATAAATTTAGCAAGACTCTTTCCTCCCTGGCTAGATTAACTCATATATAGGTCATCCCTCCATAGCAGACCAATTGTGAGGGCTGTTTGGGCTAGTGGAACCTTACTTTAACACCCGTGCATCAAGTGCTGAACTTACGTGGTGTTTCATTATGAAATGAATTATCTGGAATGAAATGTGTTATTCTTGTGAACTGACTTCTTCATGATCAAGAGAATTAGGTTAAAACAAGCCTGCCTCAAAGTGATGAGCCTATTTTTCCATTATATGTTTGCAAAGTCAATAAAGTAATTGCTATTGTGAAGACTTTGCCAAAAGGCAAGGCATTTCAAGGCCTCACAATTAAACTAAGATGTCCAAAAGAGCTGGCTTAATGTATGATTTATTGAGCACTGATAGGCTTTCAGTACAGTGTACAACAACCAAGTCCAGCCAATGGATTCACAGTTTTAAAAAGAGCCTCTAAACATTGTTTCCTATTGATAGTAGAATTTTAGATTTATAGAAGGGAAAAGAATCCTGAATGATTTACAGTCTAACAAACTCGTGTTATGGATAAGGGATCAGATGCTTCAAAAGGGGAAATGACTGATTTACCCCAGAGCATAATTGTCTAGCTTAAATTACAGCTCAGGGCTTGATGTCCTGAGTGTTCTTGTCTGCCCTTCCTTACTAGTTCTGCCCCATGTATCTGCTCATCTTTTCTGACCACTTTCTGTAGCCACTTTATTGCTGGATACTTAGCCTCTGACTAACTGCAGTCTACACTGCATGCTACTGTAAGATTACTTTTATTTATTTGTTTATTTTGTAGTACTGGGAATTGAACCCAGGACCTTGTGCTAGGCAAATGCTCTACCATGGAGCCGGACCTCCAGACCCCTTTTTTATTTTTACTTTGGGACAAGCAAGGTCTTGCTAAATTGTTCTGGCTGCCTCCGTCTTTGAATCTCCAATCCTGCTTCAGACTCCCAAGCAGCCAGGATTATATGTGTATACTACAGCACCCAGCTACTGCCTTGAAACATACTGTAATGAAATGTACACACACACACACACACACACACACACACACACACACGCACGCACGCATGCGCGTGCACACACACACACATATATATACACATGCATTATTTCAATCTTTATAATAAATCTTGTATTTATTTATCATATGATATGAAATAACAAGATTTTTTCCTCTAGCTAGCTCACAGTCAGATATAGTTCTTCATTATGCATAGCAGATCTAAGGTAAGGGCTGTTTGGAATATGAAACCTCATTATGACCTCCCCATCATACATGGAATTGATTATATGAATTATGTATGTATGATTCATTATAAGGAACTGAATCATATGATTATGGAGGCTATGAAGTTCCAAGGTCTTTACTTGGCAAGCTGGAGACCTATGAGAGTTGGTGGTTTGGTTGCAGTCTGAGGGCAGGAGAAGGCAAGTGTTCTAGTTCAACAGTCAGGCAGGCAAATTTCCTCTTAGGCAGCTGTTTTGTTCCATTCAGTTTTTTAGTTTGTTTGAGAAGGATCAGGGAGGGCTATCCTCAGTCTACAGATTCAAATATTAATCTCATCCACCCTCACAGACACAGCTATTATAACCTTTGACCAAATATCAGAGAACTCCAAGGCCGAGTCAAGTTGAGACATAAATTTAATTATCATACCTTCCTTAAAAAGCTACAATGGGAAGGTGCAGTGGTGCATGCCTATAATCCCAGCTACTTGGGAGACAGAGGCAAGAAGATAACAATTTCAATGCCAGAGGCAGTCTGCATAACTTAGCAAGACCCTATCGCAAAAAACAAAAACTGAGCTTGGGGTGCTTCCCAGTGATATAGCATTTACAAAGTATGTGCAAGGCCCTGGGTGCAACTGCTAAGTACTGAAAAAAATGTGGTTATAATAGGTATTTATTATTATTTTTAAAATCATTAGTAAGGCATTTTATTTATTTTTGAATTTCGTTATGGACTCCATCTTCTTTTGGACACAGAGGAAGGAGGAGGGGTGGTGATTAAGTACCAGATTGATCTCAAGTACTAAGATAATCTTTCAGTGTTTTTTCCTATGAGAGAAATAAATGTTCATCATAAAAGATAGGTAGTAGAAATAACCAGAAGAAGTAGGTAAATATTTTCTTTAATTTGCAGATCAGAGGTAACTTCATGGATGTTTCACAATTTATTTAACTAATCCACTATTTAATGTCAATATTGTTTCTGCAACTTTGTACACAGAGCTTTGTGCACATTTGATTATTCTTTTAGAAAAAAATTCTTAGAAGTGGAATTTTATTTTCCTTATCACATCAACTTTTAACTATTTTGTCTCTTTTGCTTATAACTAGCCATGCTTTTTGTAACTTATTTTTTCTCTTTTTGAGACAGGGTCTTGCCGTGCAGCTAGGCCTGCAACTCATAATTGTCCTCTCTTAGTGTCTAGAGGGCTGGGGTTAAGTCATGTACCTCCAGGCCTAGCATTATTTTTCTACAACATTCTATTACAAATATTCCATTTAGTGACCTCAGTTTTACACCATTTTGTATTTTTTAGTTTTTCAAGTGTTAATAGAACTCCTCAAATAAACTATCTGCTTCTTCCTTTCCTTTCTTTTCTTTCTTTCCTTCCCTTCCTCTCTTTTCTTTTCTTTCTCCTCCCTCCTTCTCTCCTTCCCTTCCTTCCTGCCTTCATTCCTTCCTTCTTTCCTTCCTTTCTTTCTTTTTGACTTTACTTTTCAGAAAAGTTTTGGGTTCATAGAAAAATTGAGTGGAAGTTACAGAGATTTACCATATTTCTCTCACATCTGCGCATGGACTCCCTTACACTAGCATTCCCACCAGAGCCATACATGTATTATAAACAACAACACTGCATGGACACATCAATATCATTCAAAGTCCATAGTTTCTATTAGAGTTTATTTCTGGTGTTATATATTCCATGAGTTTTGACTAATGTATAATGACATGTGTTTTCCATTCTAGTATTATAAAAAAATCTCCCCTAAAAATACTCTGTGCTCTCCCTATGAATCCTTTACTCCCTTCTAACTCCCAACCCATGTCTTTTCTCTCTGCTTTTTGAAGGAAAAATGATATTTGCTGTTTTTGTGTTTAGTTACTAATGAATATGAAATAATTGATTGAAGTTGTCACTGAAACTTAAGACCATTTTCAGTTCAGTAGACTAAACTCTAAGGAAATGACCATGTATAGTTTCTATTAGCTTTGAAAATTTGATAGTTCCTAAAACAATTTACATGTGATATAAATTAATTGACATATTATTGAACACTGTGTAAATTATTGGAAGGTGCATATTTGAATAATGCGATAAAATACCAATGACACGATTTCTTCATGTAAACATACAAGTGACAATACAGGTCACATATGATAGGTATCACGTTATTTTGAGTTCAAAATAATTTCACTTGTCCTTGCATAGTTTTCTGTGAGGAAATTGTTTCATGGATGCTGTCTTTTGTGAATGTGACATTTGCTGTCACTTTATTGTTTGGACTCTCACTTAATATTTGGCCTGATGATCTAGACCAGGGGTGTTCAACCTTTTGGCTTCCTTGGGAGGTGTCAAGTAAAGATGTATGGGCCAAACATAAATTATATAATATAATTAGTGTAGACACATAAGACTTATTTTTTTTACTCTTCTATTGTAAAGTTTAGAGAAGGGAGAACAATATAAAACTAGTGGGAAATTGGCTTTGTTTTTATAAAACTAATATGTCACTGATTTGATGGACATGGTTGCAATTCTTAGTGAGTTCTAGAGTAAATTTTGTAGTGGTCAATTGGTGGTTTCTATAATCAGGTTGAATTAGATTTTCCAAAATATTATTAGCAATTGCTGTGTTTTACTTGCCAAGTTGCCAAACGCTTGTGTAATCTCTGATGCATCCTTAAGTGGCTCCCAACAGCTTCTAATCACTTTGAATTCAACCCAGTAATTCTCCCCTGACTAGGTGGCAGGTGATGGTACTTACCTGACTTACATTGCTGACTGTGGCATATTTACACTTATTGGAAGGTAAGAACTTAATACTGTGGTGCCACCCCATCCTAGTGTATTTTAAAGAAGTATAAGGTGTTCTTCTGCAAATATGTGCAGTATTGCTTTGGAACTTTAAAATTGGAGCTACATGTGGAGGTCACGAAGAAAATAAACACTAACAAACACATGATGTTAAAAGATTTTGTGGGGTCACATTACTAGGTGTCCTGGGTTACATGTGGCCTGCAGGCTGTGGATTGGACATGACTAATCTAGACTTTCTGTAAGCTTGGCTAAAGAATTATGCATAAAAATATTAAAAATGGAACTCTTTTCTATGATAAGTAAAAATAAACATTAATAAGTCTTCAAAGGATGACTAAATTTAATTTGAACATGAAGTTAGAGTAAGCATTCAAGAAATGCAAGCATAGCTGAAACTTTGTCTGGGAGACACATGCAAGGAGGATAAGACAGTGGGCTCTTGCCTAAGAAGCTGTGATCTGGATATTTTCCCAAGTTCCCTTACATTTCACCTTCCTCCCGTCCAGGGCCCATTTATTATCTTACCAGAGTGCTCATGATCTGGCTACAGTCTTGTTGGAGGACTTGCCATCCTTTTGTCTTTTCCTCCCCTTGTTTCCTGTCTATTGGCCTGGGATGGCCCACTCCAGCCCCTGATTGGGCTGTACTTTGTGCTTCTGCCTCTAAGTTGCTCCAAGGCCTCCCTGAGTGCTTCTCAGGCCCCCTGTGTTGGAGTGGGCATGCTCTTTGCCTACTGTTTTTCCTAGGAACCCTTCTGATTGTCCTTTGGGAACACTTTTATCTTTGTAGAGTACAGCCTTCTCATCTTATTTCCAATCCCATCCTTTGGTTCAATCTTTAGTGAGGGTTTTAAGCTTTAGATTGAAAAGCTGCTTTTTGGTATAAGAAGCTTAACTAAGTTTCTGCTGAAAATAAAGTTCTACTTATCTTGTCTCTTTGGAGAGAGAGAATTGGCTTCCAGGCTGAGTACTACCAGGAATACCATCACTTCTATAAGTATATCCAACCTATCCTCACATCTAACTTTAAAACATCTTTAAGCTATCTCCCACAAGGTTTGTAAACAGAGAAGTGGCTTAGTTAAATCACAAAATAGTATACAATATAAGCCAGACAGAAAGAGAAATAAATAAACATTGAACTGGGTCATAATAAGCATTGACAATTCAGGCTGAAGCACATCTATCCATTTTGTCTACATCCTTAAGTGGACACCATGTGCTTGGTTGTGCTGGTGGGGAAGCATTGTAGGGAGACTTGATCCTGTCCACGAGAAGCGACCATCTGCTTGGAGTGTGTGCCTCAGGTGCCATTGAGTCAGGTCCTATGTACAACAGAACGAAATACCACCCGACACTGTGCCATACTTGACACTGTGTCAGTGCTTCTCTGCTATTCATATAGTTTTCAATGACTAATTATTTTGAAATTGTTTTGGGAGTGGGCTGCCAGGTCCTTCTCCTAGTTTTGTGGTGCTGGGCATCAAACCCAGGGACTCAGAGTGTGCAGAGCAAGCACTCCACCAACTGAGCCAAACTCCAGCCCCTCTACTTGGAGAGACAAATATAAACATGATGACCAATTGCAGTGTAGTAGGAGAGGCACCATCCTACCATAATTATCTAAAAATAATCTTGAGGACACAGATAATAGACTGAGTAGTTCTGACCAGCACAGGAAGCTGGTTTGAAGTAGTGGCACTCAGCCAGCCTGAGTAAGGCAGAAAGAGTGAAATAAATGAGGCTTCCCAGGTCAGTGTTCCCCTTAGTTTGCAAGCTATGAGGGTCTCTTTCAGCTCAGTTGCAAGTCTACTGGAATCATTAAACTTGAGCTACACCTTGTTGAAGAACTTTAAGGGTCCAGATTTTCTAGAATACAAAAGCATCAATGAGGTGCTGGAGAATTGCTCTGGAGAGGCTGAGGGTCATCACACCCCATGTCCATATCGCATGACACTTTCCCTTAACAGCCTGACAGCGAAGACCAGTTTCTATGTGGCTATGCCCAGAACAATCGAAAGGGACATCAGTGGTTTAGTGCAGCCTGGGCCTGGGAGGAATTTCATATGGAGAGAATTCTGCTCTGTGGTTCTGAAATCAGGAGAAAGAGGAAGTTACTTTTATGACTGTGGCATAAGCAGCCCCTCCTTCCTTGATACCTCTTTCTTTTTCTAATTTGTAATCATTTCCTGGCTGATGTTCACATTGCACGCTTTTTTCCTGTTACCTGATGCATACATCAGTTAGTGACCAGGGCTGCACTCAGGGAGCCTAGAGCCCCGTCACCACTGCCTCAGACCAGCTGCAGCCTAGATAGAATCCAGGGTTCCCTAAGGTGGATGAAGAGTCGGTGGTGGGTAACAAACACAGCAGCTCAGAGGCAGTGTGATCTTGTTCCATTTATTTCCAGATTATCCAGCCTTTTTATACAGAATTACCATTCATGAAATCTTATGAAAGATCAGAAAAAGACAAGGAAGTTGGGTGCATTGATGGAATCACCTGATCAATTGTCACTTGAGTGGCAGGTGGTAATCAATCAAAGTGGAAGAGGAACTCAGAGACAAAGTGTGATTATTTTAAAGAAATAAACCAAGACTACCTGAGCATCTGCATTTCCTGTAACAATTGACTATTCTTAATCTTTATGCAGGAATTTAGGGCGGTTAACCACCACTTGTGTGTCACCCCACTGAGTTTGTTGTTATGAAGAATGGGTGCTTTTGCTTACTGTAGAGCTGTCGGTACAAAGGCTTTTGTTTAAGGAGTTTAAGCTGCTGGAAGTCATTCACAGATTTCCATTCAAGAAAGCCTGAGGCTTGTCAACTCCCAATCTGAATTAGCATAGCCCACAGAGTCAGAACATTATTTTTATTAATATTTCTAGAAATCTACAATAGTGACCAATTAAAATTTAAGAAAAGATGGGTTTCCAAGTCCTTTTCCATGAAGAGACCGTTTTGGAGGTACTATTCCCCTCTTGGCAGACTTTCCCTCTGAGGCTAGGAGTACTCCTCCCCTTTCGGTGGATTTTCCTTCCAATGCCTTTATTAAAGATACTCTTCCTCATGTGGGGACTCTGTCTACCCATCATGAGTGGATCTGGACCCGACACACCACACCTGGACTTGTCCTGTAATAGAACACATGGGGCCTGCTGCTGGCCCAGAAGCCCAGCTTGACTGGCTCAGCCAGTGGTGATCTGTCATGATTACCATGTGCTAGGGTTTGCCTCGCTTGCTGCACTCATTTCCTTTGTCAGCGTGACTAAGGTCAAAGTATGAGCAGGACACATAAATGATAACCTAGAACTTTGCCCAAACACAGAGGTCACGATCAGGGCATCTTCTATCATACTTACCCAAAGGCACAGAAGGAAAAGGGCAAGTTGTGTTTAAGTACAGCCTTTCTTGCACAGCCGCTTTTACCCTACCCCCTACTTTGTTTCCTGAACCCATCATAGTTATATTAATCAATTGGTTCAGGGATTTGAGATTTCCTGACCTAATCACAGGATTTGGGGAATGCTGATTTCTGTTTACATGAAACTGTGGCAGTCTTTGATTGCAGAATTTGCACTTAGCTGACCTCACATCTTTCATTCTGTATTCAGAGATTGAGATGGTTCTGGACATTCTCCTGAAAAGTGGGAATGAATTATCTCTGCTTGTCATGATGAGCAGAACATAAGTTACTTCCAGAATGCATTTTGTTTAAAATAATAACAGAATTGTTTGCAAAACAAAAATAGTTTATGGAACTAATTGCGCAGGTAATACTTACTTTTGGGTCTGTGTTCTGGATCAAAAAATATATACCTTGCAGCATTTCTGAGTTTACTTTTGTCATATTATATAATTTCTCCCTTCAAAGTGAATATTAATGAAGTAAAGAAAGGGTGACATGAATTGGGATATGGCTGCAAATTAGGGAATAACTAAGAAGTAACTAAAAGGAAAAATTATTTTAGAGGAATAATACTCAGATAACACAAAAGATCTTTAGTAACGTGTACGAGGTGTGATCAAAAGATATGGTGAATATTTAAATTAAAAAATTACTACAGGAAAAGATATATGGCTATTAATCCCCCAAGAAACTGTCCCTCCTGGATCAAATATACTTATCCTATCATTCTTGCCACTTCCTGAATTTTTTCTGGAAGTACTCTTTCAGGAATGTCTTTAGTTGCATTGTCATGGCTGCTTTGATGTTCTAAATTGATTCAAGACGTTTACCTTTCATGGTCGTTTTGACTTTGGGGAAAAGCCAGAAGTTGCACTGTGCCAGACCTGGTGAATAAAGCGGATGAGGATGCACTATAGTGTTTTTATTTGCAGAAACTGCTGTACCAGAAGCAACGTGTGACACAGAGTGTTGTCATGATGGAGGAACAAACTAAAGATGCTCATGAAAGAGGACTTCTAGAACTGCTTTAGAAAGTGGCAAGCACAATGGGATAAGGATGTCTGAAGCTACGGGGAGTATTTTGAGGGGTGTTAATAACAATGTGTCTTTTACTGTAACACATTTTTTATCGAAACATTCACCATATTTTTTGATTGAGCACATATGATCTTGGGATTGCTGTTGTCTCTGAGAGTTATGTCATGTAGAGTAGATGTAGAAGTTGAAAGATATGTCCTTGTTAAATGCCATTGTAAATGCTATTGTTTGCTTTATTTGTATGATTTTTTATTTTTTGTAATAGTGGATGAGAATTCTTGTATGGATTTCCAAAAATCACAAAGCTAGTCCATGCCATTTCTCCCATTCCTATCTGAAAACTCTTATCTCTTATCTTCACATGTATCTATACAGATATATCTGAATCTATCTCCACCCCTTACACAAAGACTGGTCAGCATTAACTTACAGTGAAAATCTAAAGTGGAGAACACTTCCCAATGTTATTTACCAGGCTGCCATGTTATCTGTGGGAGTGTGAGAGCTATGGTGTGTTTCAGATGTCCTGTTTACTTTCCTGGGAAGTATTAGTGTGTTTGGGGAATATCCATGATGAACCCAGTCAGAGTCCCCCATCTCAAGACTGTAAGGCAGTACCACCTTTGGACTCAGACAGTCAGATTAGGGCTTCCTGGTTGGCCCCTATTGAACCTGACACTTATCTTCTCTTCATTTCATGTTCCACACCTATAAAATGGAAAAAATAGTGACTGTCACACAGGATTGTAAAAAGGATTAAATTTAAAGAGAAAATGCATAAATGAGAAATTGCTTAGTCCACTGAACCCTGGATCTGAGGTCAGCAGACCTGGATTTGAATCTTGGCTTTTCTAGTTAAAAGCCTTGTAGTCTTGGGCAATGCATTTAATTCTCTGTTTCAGTGATAAATGGTATAAGACATGTAAGGAACATAGTGTCTGGCACAAAGAAAGCACTCAATAAATACTTAATGTTAGCATTAAGTTGTAAAACCTCTGTAGATGTTAACTTTTTCTCTGATGAATTGATAAGATCACCCTGGGGGTGGATGGCTAAACCTATTGTCGCAGATCTGGAGAGTTTAAAGATTAGCATTTTGTTGACTTATAAACTGCCAACTTTGTGAGGTAATACATGAACTTGTAGGTTTAAGTCAAAAATGTGATCACATGCATTTGTTTTAAAGATATATGGAATTAGTAGGTTGCCCATGTTCCAGAACTCTATGATAAGTGTGAGAATTAAACAGTATCTGTGTGGTTGTAACTTCTCAGTACTAAGCTTTATCATGTGGATAATTTTAATGGCCATTCCCGAGGATGTGAATGAATGTGGTGTTTCAGCTGAAATGCAGACTTTTGTAGAAGTATGTGTTGTGTTTATTGATAGAGTCACAGGAAAATGTTCCCTTGTTTTCTTCCCTGAGCATTTGTCAATATTATCTTTAGGTTTTTAATGTATTTTCCTCTTTTCTACAGTGCTACTTCTGAGCCCTTCTCTTCCAAGATCTCTCTTTTCTAATCATTTTGTACTCGTTGCCTGAATCATTTATTTAAAGTGCAACTTCTGTTCATTTTGCTCCCAAGTCTAATGATTCCTCATCCTGACATAGGATGCCTCTCCTCAGATCCTATGCTCAGAACGCCTTTCTGTGTAATTGCTCCACTAAATTGTGCTATTCTTCCATAAATCATGCTTTATATATTATATACTCATCATCTCTTCTCCACCATTTTTCCACAGGAAATATCTAGTCTTCTGCATAGTATTTGATGCATGTTTTCAAAGTATGGGGGTACTGCTTACCCTTCTCTGCTAACACAAACAACCAGGCAGTTGTTTCCTGGGGCAGAGTAAATATTATGAGCCCCTGGAGCTGATCCAATTTCCAAAGAAGGAAGAAGAGCAAGAACTCCCAGAACTTGCAGGCAGTTGATAGGAAGTATGACCAGCTCATGACAGGTGTGGCCCACCAGGGGATCAACAAACTCGCCCTTCTCTGTTTTCCTCACTGAATGGACCTCATGGAATTTTGGATCACCTGAGCGTCAAGCTTATTGTTCACCAGAGCCTGTTCTCTGGAATGATTGTCCTTTCAGCTCATCCAAAATCCCTTTCCATTCATTGCTGTTATTCACTTAGAACAGGGAGGAGAAGAGGGTGAGTCTAGGTGGGCAGCAGAGTCACAGATGGCTGGGTGCCCTGGAGCTCAGCTCAGCCTTTTAGACTGCAGTCCAAGTGTGGTAGAAGAGTCTTCCTCCAGCTGGAATATGTCTCACTGTCAGTTGCAGGGCTTGGTAAAACATAGACTCCAAGGGTCTGACTCAGTAAGTCTGAGAGGAACCTGAGAATGGGCATTCTTAATACTTTTTGCAGAACTCATATCTATGGAAGTACAATATTGCGGAGTATTATGATAAAAATGCTCTGTACCTTCATACCTCTGGATGGCCATGCACACATTTTGTCTTGATAATGGCTACTCCCCAACTCTTGCCAATTCTAACATCTAGCTCAAATGCCATGATCGTCTCACCATCTTTCTTTCTTTCTTTTTTTTAAAAATTCCCTCAGCTAGGACATCAAACAGCTGCTATTCTTTTCTCCAATTTCTTAGCAACTTATTTGCCCCTGTTCTGGTATTTGTCAATGCCTACCCTATATGAAGTCTGCGGCCATAGCACCGTGGCATCCAATCCTGCCTATTTTGGGAAGCTAAGCAGGGTTAGGGCTGGGATTTAGTGCAATTGGTACAGCAGTCCCTGAGGTCCTGAGTTTGATTCCCACCACTGCAAAAGTGGAAGAAGCACATGGCAATCCACTCCTGAGGTAATCCTGAAACAGTCAACCATTGAAAACCCTATGTCACTATGAGTTAGACATAACTTGATGGCATCCAACAAGAAGAAGCAGGGTCAGCCTGGTTAGTCTTTAGATGGGAGACTGCCTGGGAATACCAGGTACTGCAGGCTAGGGAAAAGGACTTGGGAACCTACTCCCAAAACAATCTGCCATTGAAAACCCTATGAATAGCAAAGAAGTACTGATAATAGTGCCAGGCATGGCACAGTGTTGGGGAGAGTTTAGTTCTATTGTGCATAAGGTTGCTCTGAGTTGGACTAGACTTGATGGTACCTAACAACAAGAAGATTCCCTGTATAAAGTCTGCCTCTTGCTACCCATGTCTAACTTTCTGAAGGTGAATGTGTGGGTCTCATTTGTCTGACTTCTTCTAGCACGCAGTACTGTACCTTAAACACAAGATGAATTATTAGTGCTTTGCCAGACCTGTTGGACCACTTTACCACCAGCTTCTTCATGCTTTGTTCCTACCAACTTGAACTTGTAGCTCCCTTTGGAGGACTAAACTTGGATTACTGGAGCCAATTCACTCAGACACAGGGAGACCAGCGACTGGGTAGAAGTGCATGGCCCCGCCCAGCAGTCTGCAACCAGTGAATGTTGCAGCAGTAAGAAAGCCCAGCTCTCTGGAGGTGGACACACACCACTCAGCCCTCCACAGGGTGAGGCAGAGTCAGGGACCTCCCCTGACATAAACTCTTGCTTCTTCCTCTTCCCTTCCCTTCTTTCCTCACTCCCTTACTTGGCTTCTCCTGGGATCCATGTCTTGCATGTCACTTCCACACAAGCTCTTGTCTCATGTCTGTTTCCGTAGAACTGCCAGGTATTGTGTAAATATTTGTTTAATGAACAAATGCTTGGAAAGGAGTTTGGCATAATAGGATCATGGACTCTGGAGCCCACTGCTTGAGTTTAAGTCCCAGTTCTACCACTTACTGGCCATGTGACCTTGGACAAGTTAATTAACCTCTTTGTTTTTCCACTTCTTTATTCCTAAACTGGAGTCCAAATTGTGCTTCCTCAGGTGGTTATGAGGATCAAATGAATAAATACTTCTGAAGCACTTGAAGTAATTTCCTGGTATAGAGTAAATAAGTTAAGTGTTTTTGAAAAATATTAAAGACACATAAATAAATTAAAAGTAGCCAAGACAATTTCAAATAAGAACAAAGCTAGAGGACTCATACTTCTCATACGTACAATTTATTACAAATCTGCAGTGATCAAAAGAGAGTGGCATGGCATAAGGACAGACATATAGACCAATGCAATGGAATAAAGAACATGGAAATACACCCATACATATTTCAGAAACTAACTTTGACAAAAGTGCCAAGGTCATTGGAAAGAGAAAGGACAGTTTTTTCAACAAAAGTACCAGAAGAGTGGATATCTACAGGCAAAAGCATGGAGTTGAATCCTTACCTTATCCAAAAACTAACTCAAAGTGCATCAAAATCTAAGAGCAAAAACTATATAAAACTTTTAGAAGAAAACAGGTTTGGGCTATAATCCTGAAAGGTTTAGTGTAAAATACTATAATCCTAAATAATTGAACTTCTGAAAGATCAAAACCTTTAAAATCTAGAGCCCTGAAAGAGCAAACTCCTTAAAATATAATTTTTGGAAAAAAGTAATGAATTCTTTAAAAATCACTTATTTGCATTTTTAACTGGAGATTTGAGAAACAAAACATAGCAGAACATTTCATAGGCCACTTTAGACCATGAAATGAGCAATAATGTTGTACACGTTTTTGCAAGCGTAAGTACAGGTATGTTAATGACAGTCAAATGAGTAACATTTATGAGAAGATAAATCATACTCATAAGGAAATAGATCTAATAGCAAAAATGTATAAATGTATATCACCCAGCTTTCCAACTGTGGTCATTTATAACACCATGACAGAGAAACTGAGTCTTCTGATGAGATCAATGAAAAACTGCCATGGGTCACATCTGTATATGCAGTTTCTTAGACAGATAAGATCTTGAGACACTTTACCTTTCAAGAATGCAGCTGTACAAAAGGCCATGTTTTCATATATGGAGGAAGCTTAATTGTTTTCTATGCACATGCACAATGCTGACATGCAAAGTCAACAACATGTTGGTATTGCATGTTCTCAGAAACATTGGCAAAACCTCCATAAAACAAACTAGAACTCTCTAAAAATCTTTCCATAATTTATACTTCCAATACTGATAATGATGAAAAGATGAAACATATACAGTAACAAAATGAAAAAAATTCTGACAATTTGTAATAGTGGGAAAAAACTAAAAATGAGGCAAAAAGAAGAAAAACTAAACTGAAAAGAAAATGACATATGAAAAAGTATATTACAGGGATACTTTATGGGCAGTGGCACTGAGGTAAGAGTTGGCCAACTTTCCCAATCATCAACTATCTCTTGAAGTCTTACATGGCAATGAATAGCTACTTTTCTTTTCTTTTTCTTTTTTTTAAAGATATGCCTCGCCTCAGAGAATATATTTACATTTATTTTCTACATGGCAAATCTTCCCCAAATAGTCCACTCAGACTTACACACTAATCCATAGGATCTGCTCACAGACATACCCAAAACAATGCTTTCTAGGCATTCACTTTGCTTAACTTGATGCAGCTATCTTGTGTACAGCCAAACCCACTAAGTCCGTCCCCAAGAATTTCTCTTTCTACAGCTCTTATATTGCCTTTTTCTTCAAAGAGAATTGTGGTTTTGGGGAATTTCAGCTTTCAGGGTTTCCCACATTTGGAATTTAATTTTTTTTTTTTTGAAATTGTGGTTTTGGGAATTTTAAACTTTAGGGATTTTAGGCTTTGTTATTATTATGTGCCATTGGGCCTACAGCTGTAGCTATGTGGTATCCGATCCCATCAGATCTCAGAAGCTAAGCAGGGTTGGGCCTCATTAGTATTTGGATGAGAGACTCCCCCTGGAACACCAGGTGCTGTAGGCTTAGGAGATGGACCTGGTAACCCACTCCCAAAAATCAATCTGCTGTTGAAAACCCTATGAACAGCAGAAAAGCACTGACAATAGTGTTTCACCTGTTGTATGTAGGGTTGCTATGAGTTGGACACTGACTCGACAGCACCTAACAACAACAACAATGTGCCATTGAGTGGGGTTCAACTCATAGTGACCCTCATAGGGTTTTCAATGGCCGATTGTTTTTTAGGGATTGCTTTGAGAGTGGATTGCCTTGTCCATCCTTCTCCCATTTTTGTGGTGCTAGAGATTAAACCTATATTCTTAGACAGTGTGGGGTGGCATTCTATCAACTGAGCTAATTCCCCCATGCCCCCATTTTAGACTTTAGGTATTATTATCTTCAGGATTTCAATATTTGGAATTATGGTGTTTGAGATTGTGTCTTTCAGGATTACAATCATCAAAGCATCACACCCATTCAGATCACTGTTACAAACAAAATCGAAAATAATAAATTTTAGTGATGATGTAGAGAAATGGGAACTCTTGTGCAATGTGGGAATATAACATGGTACAACTGCTGTGGAAAACTTTAGTGGTTTCTCAAAAAGTTAAAGAAAATTACCACGTAACCCAGTAATTCCACTCCAAGGGTGTGTGTGTGTGTGTGTGTGTGTGTGTGTGTGTGTGTATGTATTTATGCATGTATGTATGTACACACACATACTGAGAGTACCAAAATGTATACACAAAAATGCCTACATATTTCAAGAGATATTATCTGTTTTACTTATTAAAGTTGAATTGTATTATGATAGTAATGTATTGTATGTTGTTTGGTCAAAAGATGGCATTAATCGTGAATGCTAGCACCACCATGAGACAGGCAGGACAGTCAGAGAAAATGGCAGAAACCAGATTGTCATTTAAGGAACACGAGATCATTGTGTAGTTGGGTTTGAAATTCTAGAACATTGTAGAAGTACAACAATGGAGGCATAAACAAGCAACAGAACCTACAACAAGCCTAAAAACTGTGTGCATTCGTGGTACGTTCAAGACTCATGGTGCTGTATGTGACATGCACAAGGGAAGGTCTAGGGGGCCTCTCACAGCAACAAGTCCTGATTCTTGCACTATGGTGTTGGAACAGTTCATATGTTCACCATAGAAGTCCACCAAACAGTGTGTACATGAGATAGGAAGTAACAAATAAACATACAACATATTCTTAAGGTAGCAACGTGGAAAGTTATCATCCCAAGATGTGTATACCTTTTGGGGGCACCCTCTGTGTATACATACACACACATACACACATAAACAAAAGAACTGAAAGCAGGAATTCAAATCATTGTTGTTAGGTGCCATTGATTCCAAGTCATAGCAACCCTATGTAAAACAGGGTGAAACACTCCCCAATTCTGTGCCAGGCACATGATCTTTTTTATTTTTAAGCCCATTGTTGCAGACACTGTGTCAATCCATCTAGTTGAGGATCTTACTTTTTTCATTAAACTGCCACTCTCCCAAACATCATGTCTTTCTCCAAGAACTGGTCCCTTCTGACAACATATCCAAGATACATCAGGTGCCATGGAGCCATCCTAGCTTCCAAGGAACACTGGTTGCACTTATTTTAGGACACATCTGTTAGTTCTTTCTGCAGTCCATGGTATATTCAATATTTGTCCCCAGCACCACAATTCAAAAGCCTCAATTCTTTTCTGTCTCCCTTATTCAATGTCCAGCTTTCACAACTGTATGATGTGACTGAAAATACCATGGCATGAGTCAGGCACACCTTTGTCTTCAATGTACCATCTTTACTTTTCAGCTCTTTAAAGAGTTCTTTCGCAATAGCTTTTCATAGTGCAATGGATCTTTTGATTTCTTGACTGCTGCTTCTGTGAATATTGACTGTAGAACCAGGTAAATCAAAATCTTGGACAATTTCAGTCTTTTCTCCATTTATCATGAAGCTGCGTACTGATCCAGTTATAAAGATTTTTAAACACTCTATATCAGTGATCATAGAAATAATCATCTCATTAGCCAGAAGATGAAAACAAGTCAAGTGTTCATCAATAAGTGAATTAATAAACAAAATAAGGCATGTAATGGAATATTATTCAGCCATAGAAAGGAAAGAAATTCTGCTACATGCTACAACATAGATGAACTTTGAAACAATATGCCAGACACAGCAAGACAAGTATCGTTATGATTGCAATTATATGCAGTACATATATTAGAAATGTTCTTCTTGTTGTTAGGTGCTATCAAGTCAGTATCTGCCTCATAGTGACCCTTTGTACAACAGGCAGAACACTATTACCAATGCTTCTCTGCTATTCATAGGGTTTTCAATGGTGGATTGATTTTTGGGAGTGGGTTGCCTGGTCCTTCTCCCAAGCCTACAGCACCTGGTGTTCCCAGGTGGTCTCCAATCCAAGTACTAACCAGGCCTGACGCTGCTTAGCTTCTGACATCTGACAGGATCGGATGCCACAGGGCTACAGCTGCTGGGATTTAGCTCAGTCTGTAGAGCACTGCTCTGCAGTCTCTGGGGTCCAGGGTTCAATTCCCAGCACTGCAAAAATGGGAGAAGGATGTGGCACTCCATTCCTGAAGGAATTCCAAAACAATCAGCCATTGAAAACCTTATAAGGGTCGACTGGGCATGTTCTTAAGAGATTGCAAATAGAATAGAGGTTACCAGGGACTGGGAGGAGGAGTAAAGTAAGGAATATTGTTTAATGGGTGCCAAGTGTTTGGGATGATAAAAGAAAGTTCTAGAAATAAATAGTATTGATGAGAGCACAACAGGGTGAATAGATTTAATGCTATTGAATCGTGTACTTAAAAGTGCTAAAACAGTAAATTTTATATTTTATAAATTTTACCTTCCTAAAAGCATTAGTTCTAGTCTTTGCTATTCTTGTTCTAGTCTTTTCTTATTCCCATTCTATCTCTGGGGACTTAATATCTATGTCATTGATGTTTCTTTTCTCTCTCCTGAGGGAAGTCCTTATGAATTATCCAGAGTGCCTGGGTAACTGTGAATTTCAAACATCAATTAACAGATTTAAAAAGTCCACTGTGCCTAAACATGAATAAACAAGAGAATAATTAGATTACTTGAAAATCCTTTTGGTCTTGTCGTAATTTGCAATAACCCCACGAGCACAGTGAGCCTAGTTTAATTACTGATCCTGTAAAGCAGCCAGGGCCTGAGTTTCCTTCAGCATTACTGGCTATGATTTTATAAAAGTTGTCCACGTGGGTCCACTTGGTTTGGGCTCTGAGGCACATTGGTCACCAGCCAGATGCTCCATCTTCTTATGCATCACACCTCTCTATAGAGCTGGAATGTTCCCCTAAGAGAAATTTTTAAAAAGGCCAATGACTCTAATGTAGATTTGGCAATCACTGTACCATGGTGTTTGAGTGTTTTAGCTTTAGCAGTAAATAATATTTTAAAACTGGAAATGTTTTTTGTTTTAGTTGCTGGGCTTTACGTATGCATAGGCAAAAGCCCTAGATATCACAGGACATTAAATTTGATAGTGGTCCATTGGTTAGGATGTCCTTCTTGTCACAGTCTCAAATTCTCCTCATTTTTATCCTAAGCAGTGAAATGAAATGAAAGATTGGGGGGGAGAAGAGGCAGATTTTCTTATGATACAGTGTCCCTTAAGGAATCAGCCCGATTCCACAAATCAGTTTGACGAATCTCTATAACATTTACTCTGACATTCTTTTGTATCTTTGTTTTCTGTAATTTTGCGTCATTATCTTAATGAGTTTTTAGGTTTCATCTGGGCAATTCAGCACTGTGATTTGGTGGGACAGAGAACTGAGCCATTCAGATATGTGTTGTTTGTATCAAATTCTATCAACTGGAATACAGTAGTAACAAAAGAGCAAACTCCATTGAACAGCATTTCTCAAAACTTTAGCTAGTCTCACACTTATTTCAAATAACTTATTTTAAGTCTCTGGAACATGATGAGACACAAAGAGAGAACACAATAATATGTCAAACTAATATAAAAAGTTTTTAGTCCAAACACGATTTTCTGTTGCTGGTTAGGGTTCTTAAGTGAAAGAGTAGCTCATTATGAATTTTCCCATTTAAAATACCTTTATATTACTAGTAGCCTGCAGCCCTACCACTGTGGTGTCTGATCCCATCAGATCTCAGAAGCAATGCAGGGTTGGACCTGGTTAGTAATTGGATAGGAGACCACCTGGGAACACCAGGTGCCTTAGGCTTGGGAGAAAGACCTGGCAACCCATTCTGCTCCCCCCCCCCAAAAAAAAAAAAACCCAATCAGCCATTAAAACCCCTATGAATAGCAGAGAAGCACTTACAATAGTGTTTCATCCATTGTATATTGGGTTGCTATGAGGCGGACATGGACTGGATGGCACCTAACAACCACAACAATGTTACTAGTGGCTCTGTTTTTAGAGAGTGTCAATATAATACATCTCTCCAACTTCTGTGCAGTGAGTTAACTGTGACAAGAAATCCATGGTCCAACATACAGCTAGGTTGACCATGGGTTTAATGAATACTCACAATTTGAACATCTGAACACTTGGAAAGTGATACATACACACAATAGATATACACACGCACACACATACACACACGATAGATACACGTGTGTATGACTCCCTTGCTTTTTGGGTGAAGGAATTTTTGGACAATGGCATGGCCAAAAGATAGGGAGACAGACAAATGGCCATAAGACCAAGGGTAGAGTGAGATGTAATTTGTGCATCTAGATTTTTAGGGGTGCTCTTTCCACACAAGGCAGAGAATCCTTCATACAGAGAGTTAATAGGATTTGAGTGCAAGCTTTTGTGCAAGTACAGACTGGAAAATCTCAAGGGACAAATGTATCTTAAAATGAGTAGAAGTCTTATACTCCAAGGATTTTAAATTCCTGGAGAGAGATTACAATGATGGAGACAAATTAATTATTTCCACTCCACCCTTCAAACCTCATTGTTCATCTGTGTATTCAAAATCTGAAGTGTACCTTTGTTTACTTACCTTTGCTGCAAAACTTGCATAGTAAAAGTTTGTTGATGTGCAGTGAATCCCTGGTGAGAAATTACTAGAACTAACAAGTCTAGAAATATTTGTTTTCAAATGGATTCTTAAATTGACCTTGATAGTTTTCAATGTTTCTTAATTAGTGTTTGCAGATCTGCTGATTTTATGAAAAATCTGTTTCTTGCTGTATTAGAGTATAGCATCACAACAAAATTAGCATTCCATATGTTGTTTTGTTAAACATACTTGGTGGCTTTCTTTAAAATCCCTTGGGAAATGTTTTGAAATTTGTTGAAATAAATATGCAACACTTGGAAATAAATGGTGATTATCACCACATTGTTCTTTCTTTAAAATATTGCCTGTGCTGTACTCAGTAGGAGTGCTATCACTGAGTACATACCCTCTGGAAATCCCACATGGATTAACTTTTTTACATAGGTTAGTAAAAGTGACTTGGTACAAAATTCTAGTAATGAGCACGTCCATGTTACCAAAGGCCAGATGGAAAATCTATGTAGAAAAGCCTTCCCTAGGGTTTTATCTTCTCTAAAAGGAAGGAGAAAATTTGAGTCCCTTTTCCTAAAATCTCCTTCAGAGCTCATAAATATAAATGGAGGGATGTATTTTGTCTGAAATTAGAGAACTGAGTTGCCCTCCACTGGTAGCACTATTCATTTGGTCTACTTACTGAAACTGGGATGTGGATCCAAGATGTCATGTCTGAATCTTCATTTTCAGATTTAAAATTCAGTGAAGTTAGTGAACCTGTCTTATATTAGGCATTGTGCTAGGGGCCAAAGTTCCTAACAGATGAAACACCCACAGTGGCTTCGACAGCCCTATTTTGAGGGCATCATAGGCTGGCAGGGGGGAGAGAATGAAAAATGCCCCAGGGCTGGAGGGCATGGGGATGATTCCAGACACTGAAGCTGAATCTTGCAGGTGAATGTCAGTTCACCAGACAGAAAAGTAGGGAAGGGATGTTCCAGGATGAGTGGGGAGTTCCCACAGAAGGCCCTGAGGGGCAAGACGGTGTGGCACCTCGGAAAGATGGTTGTTTGTCAGTGTGGCCAAAGCGGAAAGTCAGGATGAACCATGGGATGGGGTGGGAGCATGCTTTCTGCTGTGCTGAGGGGTTCAGACTCCATGTTGTAGAATATGAAGAGATTGCAGGATTTAAGAAAGGCCAGAAGTTGATCAGGAAGAGGCTTGAAGACATCAGTGTTAACTAGGAAGCTGGACTAGAAGTCTGAGAGATGATGGTGAAGCCCTGAACTAAGTCCCAACAGTGAAGAGTAAAAGGCTCTCCATGTTAGGTCTAGGGCTATTTGGGATCAGGACCACCTTCACTCAGGGAATGGGGGGTCAGACAGGAGTCACAGTGGCCTGCAGATTGTGCACCCAGTGGGTGGACAGCGTCGTCATCCATTGGGAAGCAATGCAGTAGAGGGTTGAAGAGGAAGAAACGCGATTGCTTTGTTGTTGTTGTTGTTGTTAGGTGCCGTCGAGTCGTGTCCGACTCATAGAGACCCTCATAGGGTTTTCAATGGCTGACTGTTTCGGGATTGCCTTGGGAGTGGATTGCCAGGTCCTTCTCCCATTTTTGCGGTGCTGGGCATTGAACTCGGGACCTCAGAGACTGCAGCACAGTGCTCTACCAACTGAGCTAAATCCCAGCCCGAGATTGCTTTGTCCATGTTGAATTTGAACAGGATGAAAGTGTGGATCTTCTCATTGGCTCCAACAGCTGAGGTGTTTTCTTTCCTTCTCTTGGTGGCTTAGGCTTTTACTATCTGTGACAGAGGGCTGAGGAGAGGAGTGGGGTTCAATTCTCATCCCCAGGAGCAGCTGACTCTGCCACTGACAGGTGCCCGCTAGTCTCCTGTCCTGCTCATGTTTCCCATGAGAACTGGCAGGCACCCTGGAAAGGGGCTGGCTGCAGATGCCTGTTTTCTGCAGTTATTCAGTCATGCAACCACATACTCGACTTTATGATTAAAAAAATTTTTAGCTATTTTCTTCTCCCTAGATTTTGTGGCAGTTACTGCTTCTTCTCACTCTCTGCCAAAGATGAATAGCTGTGTACCCAGCTCTCTGCAGAAGAGCTTGTCAATTCTTTGGAATTTGTTATACCTAGTTCCCTTGCTGCATTTGTTCTAAGATGTGCTCAAGAAAAGTCACTATTTGTAGATTATTTGGCCTTTTCTTTTTTCTGGGGTGAGAGCCTGTTATTTCCACATTATAAATGGAAAAGATTTTCCTTCTGTAAAGTGAATTTTGATAAAGAATTGATAATTAACTTTTAAAAACAAATTAACAAATTTTCTACTTTGGATTTTGGAGATAGAGTCCCATTATGTAGTCCTGTGTTGTCAGGATGACCGAGTGGTCTAAGACACTGCGTTCAGGTCACAGTCTCCCCTGGAGGTGTGGGTTCGAATCCTACTCCAAACAAGTGCACCTTTGGGGCTGGGATTTAGCTCAGTTGGTAGAGTACTGTGTTGCAGTCTCTGTGATCCTGAGTTCAATTCCCAGCACTGCAAAAATGGGAGAAGGGCCTGGCAATCCACTCCCAAGGCAATCCCGAAACAGTCAGCCATTGAAAACCCTGAGGGTCACTATGAGTCGGATACCCACTCAATGGCATCTAACAACAACAACATGTAGTCCTGGCTATCCTGAACTCACTGTGTGGCCCAGCTGGCCTTGAAATTGTGGTGAGCCTCCAGCCTCTGCCTCTCAAGTGCTGGGGTTATAGTCATGGCCACTACACCTGGTTTTGGCAGTTACTTTGGAACCTGATCTGAAAGTCAGTCTTCTCCTGGTATGTAGAGCAAATAAAAAGTGTTTCTTTCAGGTATGCTGGGGTGACAAACACTATGGTATCAGTCCTTACAGGCTGACAGCAGGAGCCTGGGTACCCTCATTGTTGTTGTTGTTGTTGTTGTTGTTGTTGTTAGGTGCCATGGAGTCGTGTCCAACTCATAGTGACCCTCATAGGGTTTTCAATGGCTGATTATTTTGGGGTTGCCTTGGAAGTAGATTGCCACGTCCTTCTCCCACTTTTGCAGTGCTGGGAATCAAACCCAGGACCTCAGAGACTGCAGAGTGGCATTCTACCAACTGAGCTAAATCTCATTTTATCCATCAGCTTGTTTCCATGAGGACCTGCTGCCTCTTACCTCCCAGCACCTCAGCATGCCACCTTGCAAGCTGAAGACAAGGAAGGCAAAAAAGTAGGAAAAGCAAAACAAAATAGTGGTGTGTGCCTAAACCTGGAAAATTCAATGTGGTCATACTGATTTAGAAGTTCATAATACAGATTGAGCATCCCTAACCCAAAAATCTGAAATACAAAATGCTCCCAAATCTGAAATATTTTGGCTATTGACATCATGCCACAAGTGGAAAATTCACACATGAAACTTTGTTTAATGCACAAAATTATTAGAAATATTATACAAAATTATCTTCAGGGTAGGTGTGTAAGGTAAAAATGAAGCCTAAATAGATTTCAGGGATAGGATTTAGCTCAGTTGGTATAGCACTGCTCTGCAGTCTCTGAGGTCCCCAGGTTTGATTTCCAGTACTGCAAAAATGGGAGAAAGATGTGGCAATCCACTCCCGAGGCAATCCTGAAACAATCAGCCATTGAAAACCCTATAGGGGTCGCTATGAGTCAGACATGACTCAATGGCACCTAACAACAACAACAACAACAACAACAACAACAACAACAACTGAATTTCATGTTTAAATCAGGGTCCTATTCCCAAGATATTTCATGTATATGTAAATATTCCAAATCTGAGAAGAATAAGAAATCCAAAACACTTGTGGGCCCAAGTATTTTGGATAAGGGATGCTTACCCTGTATGACAGTTAAGACTCTAACCAAGTTGAGATAAAAGGATGGGGGATAGTTGAGCACATATGTAATATCTTTCTTCTGTACCTTTCTTGGGAGGTGGTGATAGTGAGAGGTGACTAGTCAGCAAATACTTTCTATAAAGAGCTATCCAGGTAAAAAAAACTTTTAGGTTTTGTGAGTCTTACAGTCTCTGTTGTAATCACTCTTATGCAATCTAACTCTGCTGTTGTAGTGTGAAAGCAGGCATAGATAGTACAATAACACATGAGTCTGAATGTGTTCCAATAAAACTTTATTTGTAATACAGGTGGCAGCTGGAATTACCTGCAGGGCTGAAGTTTACCAGACCCTGAGTTAGAGACTGATGCAAAGGATGGGCATATTATGTCTCCACTTTGCCCAATGGCCATCTACATCACAGACTTCTGCAAAGCAAATCATGGCACCCACGCCTAACCTAATATAATTGACCAGAATGTTTCCCTCTGAGGTGTGGATCCTACTCTGTACAATAAATGATATTTAACAACAGTTCAGAGATAGAGGCAGGATGAGTGCAAGTGTGAAACCAGAAGTAGCATGAGTAACTTACAAGACCTTGTCTCAAAATAAAGAATAAAAACAAAAACTGGTAGAGCCCAGTGGAAGAACCCTTGGAAAATATGTGCAAAGCCCTGGGGTCAACCCTCAAGTGCCACAAAAATAAATTAATTAACAAACAATAGAAAAGTAAAAAATATAGCAACATATGTACTGCATGGTCACCCCACATTCTTAGTGAAACAAAGTAAGGAATAGAATACCTAAATAGTAGGAATGGATCTGTATACACAGAGAAAAAATAACTGGAAGGAATGCAACAAAATACTAGCATTTTTTACCTCTGGGTAAAAATATGTTAAAAATATACAAAATCTTAAACAATATCTTTTATGATAAAAGTAATTTTGTCATAAAATTACACACGTATGTAATGGAAGAGAATAAATGTACTTGAAGTTGTTCCAAGCGAAAATTAATTTCAATGTATTCTTTCCTGGCCTTAAGTTATGAATCAGAATCTCAATTTCTTTTCCTGATGGAGATACATCCATCCTTTATACAACCATTAAATATCTTGTAAATGAAGGTAATTGTATAACCTAAAAAGGGCCATTACTAAGTTTTGGGTCAATAATATTTTGTTAATATGCTGTCTAATAGGAAAGGCTGAGCCTAACTTTCTGCACCAGGTATTGGAAGGGGTCAAATCTTCCTAATAGCCAATTTTCCTCTTGCTTACAAATTAAGCACTCCAAGAAACATAACTTATCTCTTTAGAGCAGCCTTTTGTATACTGAGAATGAAGATAATTTTCCAACCTCCATAAGACCCAATATACTCTGATCTAGGCCCATAGCACTTGCTAATTATGTTCTGGTATTTGAAGTACTGGTCTGCAGCCATAGTCCTGTGGCATCTGATCCTGTCAGATCTCAGAAGCTAAGTAGGGTCGGGCCTGGTTAGTACTTGGATGGGAGACCTCGTGGGAACACCAGGTACTGCAGGCTTGGGAGACAGACCTGGCAACCACTCCCAAAAATCAATCTGCCATTGAAAACCCTATGAGCAGTAGAGAAGCACTGACAATAGTGTTTTGCCTGTTGTACACAGGGTTGCTATGAGTCGGATACCGACTTGACGGCACCTAACAACAATAACATATGAAGTACCAGATCCAATTTCCTGTACTCCAGGAGGAATGGTAATCCAGGACTGATCACAAAGCCCTTCAGCTAGAAAAGCTGGATTGGGAAGAGGAATGGGTCCTGTGGATGTGTTGTGAGTGTGAGCCAGTGTCATCACTGGAGATGGCTTTCAGACAGCTAAAAGTAAGCAGAACTCACCACTGTCATCTTCCTCTTTTAGTAGCATTCTCTAATTTTTCTTTTACTCATTCTTTCTTCAGAGACGAATGCACAACTCTTACCCTCTAGATCTTTTTTTTTTATTCTAAGTCTCATAACACACTGATGACTTAAAGTTGCTAAAGTTGATGACTTAAAGTTGCTAAATTGTTAGATTATTCAGGTGTGTTCTATGTAAAAGGGAACATGGTTTTGACTAAAGGAGTCAAGGTCACTGATGGGTAAGGTTTTGTTGGGGCACAGGCTCTCAGCTTCATACCTTATATTCACCCATCCCTGCATTGATGAATCTTACTGGAGCATCTGTTATATGCTAAGGACTATAAGCATTGTGCTGAGGAGTTCATGAGTCTACTTTAGTGGAAGTCTCAATCATTTGAACTGTGCTAGGATCATCAGATCCCTCTTCCACATAAACCTTCCAATGCTTTTCTGTCCTAATTAGCAGGAATTCTAAGGCTGGGATAATCTAGCCCTAGCTTCCCTCCTACCTACTTCCTACCGATGTCCGACCTTCTTACTTTGCTCAGCCCCAGTGATCCCACTGATGTCCCTCAAATACACAAGCAAGCTCAGGCTTTGACATTCTTACACTTCCTGTTCTGTTTGTATGGAATATTCTTTCTGCAGGTACCCACAGGGCTTTGTTGTTGTTGTTGTTAGGTGCTGTTGAAGTACAACAGATGAAACACTATTGTCAGTGCTTCTCTGCTATTCATAGAGTTTTCAATGGAGGATCAATTTTTGGGAGGGGGTTGCCGGGTCTGTCTCCCAAGCCTACAGCACCTGGTGTTCCCAGGCGGTCTCCCATCCAAGTACTAACCAGGCCCAACCCTGCTTAGCTTCCGAGATCTGATGGGATCGGACACCACAGTGGTGTGGCTGCAGGCTCCACGGGGCTTATTCTCATCTTATTCAGGGCTCTGCTCAAATGGTACCTCAACAGACAGGCTTTATCTGATCACTTTTTAAATGGCATCCCTGTGTACTCCTCCTCTCTTCCCATGCTCTATTCTCTTTCCTGGGCTCAATACCTGACTGACTATGTGTGCAGATGTATCTGTATAACATGTGTATATAAAGACATTTCTTTTCACTAGAATATAAGCCTCATAAAGTCAGGTGTTTCATGTTGTTCGTGGATACATACCTGGCATCTAGAATATGGTTTGATCATAATATATGGTTGGTGAAGTTTTAATTAGATTGTTGAATGATTCTGCTTCACATGGAGCATCCACAGTCATCTTAATCTTGGGTAAATGTTTTTGTCTGGGACATAATCAACTAAACAAAGCATGAATAGCATTACTGCTGTAAAATATTTATCAAGAGGATTTAATCATAAGTCTCAGTTACTTACCAGATACAATTAATATTAGATTTGCACATTCCTTTCCTGGAGCCCTGTTTTCAGGACATTTGGCCGTTGTGACTTTGGTTTGGTTCTGCTGTTATTTTTACATGTGTTAATGTGTTCCTGACATATTTCAGAGACCAGGCTTGTCATTTACTTTGAGGGGTCCCATGAATTTCTCTCTTACACTTTTGAAATGAAATTTCAGAATTGAATCAAATTTATTGTTTCAATCAAAATGTATTTGAATTACAGATGTCTGATCCCCTAAAAACAGATCTAAAAAAAGAAAGCGTCCATCAACTTCAGTTCTTGTTTTCTTGTCTTCTACAAACAAGAACCAAGGACTTTCCATAAGACTTTGAAAACATATTGTGTTAAAAAATATCAGTGCACATTAAGCTAAGTACATTAAATATGCTTATGTTTAAGGCTTGTTTCATTGGAGAAGTGGTATAATCCACTAGCAAGTTATGTATGCTTTTTCAGGATGTGATTATTGCTCATAAAATGGTTTTAATAGAAAATTTTATGTTCTGGGTAGCCTATAGCAATCTTAGATGTGCATACCTATATTTATGGGACTATAACCTATTTTGAAAGATTCCCTACTCAATACTATTTTAAATTTACTAAAGGGGTTTTCTTTCCTTTTTTGTTATTCATCTGGGCAACTTAAAAAAGTATTGCTGTTATGTTCAAATATTGGCACTGTTGCAGACAAGTAAAAGCTTAAGAAAATTATTCCCTGCCCATTCCCCAGAAAGCCACATCTAAAAAGGTCACAAAAGGAAACACACAATTCAAATAATCTCCATGCTGTATCTGAGATTAACTTGGACACAGATGTTTTAATTTACAGTTTGATCTGGCATACTATGTACATTTAACAAAATCCTGTTTTGTATTGCTTCTATAAACACTGAAGACTGATAAAAGTGTATTGATTTTTCTGCTATTTAGGAGCTTTTGAACTGGTGCTTAACGTCCCAGTGCTCGGAGGCTTATATTAACTCTTCCAGCGTTTGACTGTAGGTTCTGTGTAGGAGTGTGTGTGCGTGCAAGTGTGTGTTTGTTTATGCTTGAAACGGATTAGAATGCCAAAGCATTTTGTGGTTTGCACAATTTTACTTGCTAGGGATAATCATTAGACTTTGTTCTTGATTTTTTTTTCTTAGAAGATGAAATGATTCAACACTGTTCATTACTGTTCATTTCCTACCCACGCTGTAATCATTGCAGACCTTGATTTTATCTGAAAAGTTACTGAAAATATTAATGCAACATGAATAGGGTTTTTTCTTGTGCTCTGAGCATCTAAATATGCACATGCTACTTCCTGCTTCCAGTCCTCAGGCCTTTGGTCCTACTGATCTTAGAGGGAGAACTGGTGAAGAAGTGACTCAAGCAGTCTGGGTCTGGTGTAGGTCTGTCCTGTCTTCCATGTCACTCCCACATGCCTGTCTTGGTTGGTCCACAGTCTAACACATCACAGAGGCAGCTTCCTGCCCTGTGTGGGAGCACAGCAGCCACTGCAACTGTGAGTAGGCTGCTCCGAATAATTCCTGTCCTCAGACTAGAATTGCAGCCTAAGTAACACCTTGGGAGAAGAAATGTCCAAATTTAATATATCAAAAGTCACCTCCAACTCAGCCACACCATGGCCATGTGAGGCTCCAGAAGGTTGCTGTTCCCTGGAATCTCTTATGATCATATAAAAAAACAGCTTCTGAGTGAGACAAGACACTGACTAATCTGAGGCCTTATGGAACTCTATCATTACAAAAGTTCTTCATGTGGATGATGCCAGATAATTTTCTGAAGTAGGTATTTTTGTTATTTTCGTTTTGCAAAATGATGACAGTCTCAGAGAGAGGATAAATAGCAGGGACAAGAATATAAATTCTGCATTTCCTTTACTAAGCAGAAAGGTCATATCTCTCTTGGTATAAGGACAAAGAAGCATTTCATCCAGTGGAAAGTTAGTCAAATGGTTATTTTGTGATGTTGTATTACATATCTTAATTTTAAAATTCATCATTCAGGTGAACAGTGGTTGAACCTATAAACAATGATAACTACTTATCTCTCTCTCTCTTCCTCTCTCTCTCTCTCTCTCCCCCCCCCCCCCCGCACGCGCGCGCGCGCGCGCGCGCGCACACACACACACACACACACACACACACACACACACACACACACACAGACTCCTCAAGGGATAGGAAACCAAAGCAATGTAAAACCCAAACTGGAAACATGAGGCTTCCCTGTGCCCCATGATTCTCTTCTTACCCTAAAATTCTTTCTTAAGCAAAATTTAGAGAAAATGAACATCTCTTTCATAGCTAGCCATAAAAATTGTGTTAATGACTTTGTTCCTTAGCTCCTCCAGGGTGCCTGCATCACTGGGACAGAGCTTCCAAACCCACACGGGCTCAGGGAGTGACCACTGCTGGCTACCAGGCCTTGTGTTCAGAGGATGAACCCAAGGCCTGCCCTGTCCAGAAAGCTATCTATAAAATCACACTGTAGAGATGTTATGAGTCTTAGGAAACCAGGGCATATTCTCAGGTAAAGACTTTAGAAGTATTTTAGATCTATTTGCAGATATTTTATTTAATTTACATTTTATGAAAGGAATGTATCTTCCCTAAGCAGAAATCACCTAACCTCCTCAGTGAGAATGAGGTATGTGGGAGAGAATCTGTGGGTAAAAGATGGGAAAGAGTGTAAGTCTGGAGGACCCACATTTCAATCTTGGCTCTGCTGGCTACAGTCTATGGGATCTTGGACCCCAAGGTTAATCTTTCTCATTGAGTCTTGGTTTTCTCATCCATAAAACATACATAGTAACATCTACCTTGAAGAATTGTTTCAAAGACTGTAGATCACTTAACAAATCAGGCAGTACTTTATGGGCATAGTGCAAGTCTGTTTCCTGAAGCACAGCAGAAGAAAGAAGAGATTGAGGAGGCCATGCTCTCAGAGGGTAAGGAAACACAGACTGAATGGCAGGTATAAGGCAAGCCTTCACAGGTACTTAGCCTTTTCTTCCCTCAGTTGTTGAACCTTTGGCAAGACCCCGCTTACCCACTAGATGAGAAATGTGTGAAATGTCATCTTTCACTCAGTGTCTCTCCCCATGTGTTTTAAAGTTATATCTGCTCATCTTAGCCACCACACTTGCTTTTGTTGTCTTCAGCTGTGTAGAGCAAGCAAGACTCTGCAGGAACAAGCTGGATCTGACTCTGCTTCTCACATCCCTGACAGAACTGTCAGCTGCCTTTCCATCACGCCAGCTTGGTAGCTCCTAAGGGTGTTAGAACTCAATGTTTCCCACTCCAGGTTGAATTGGCACAGCTGGGCAGAGAGGAACCATCTTTAGACTTGTGAAGTAAGCAATTTGAACTGAGAAATCATTGAGAAGATACAAATGTGGGTCTGAATATCTACTGTAAAATCTCAATTATCTGACTGCAGAACAATTATAAAAGAAGGAACTTCGAATAAGTTCATTGATAGTTCAGAATTAGAAGAAATAATCAGATCCTCTAGTTCCTTTGACTTGCTGTGTATTTTGAATAAGAGCATAACTGCATGAAAAAAGCTTTTAATCTTATCTGACTTCCAACCCTGACTTAAATGATTGAAAAATTGCAGGGAGAAATTTATGAAGTTATTCTCTGCTTAAAATATGAAGTATGGTGTCCAGAGCTGATAACATGTAGTTTACTGTCATAAAAACAAAGGCCATAGAGCCATATTGTCATAAAAACTTTTCTTTTTTCTTTTCTTTTTTTGTTTCTTTGCTTTTCTCTTTCTTTCTTCCTTTCTACCTTTCTTTTTCTTTCTTTCCTTTTTTTCTGAGACAGTGTCTCACTATGTAGTCCAGGCTGTCCTGACCTCCCAATCTTCCTGCATCAGCCTCCTCAAGTGCTGGAATTACAGGCATGTGCCACCATGCATGGTTTTTACAACATTGTTTTCATATCAAGAAAAATTTGGATTTCAAGAGAAATTACTACATGAGGGTATCTCGGTGGTGATTAGATTACATTCTAGAAAAAAAAGAATTTTTCTACGTATTTGAAGTTGCTACTGCATTTATTTATTTGTTTATTTATTTATTTTGTAGTCCTCTTGCATACTAGGCCACTGCTCTACCACTGAGCTGCACTCCCAACCCCTTTTTAATTTTTTATTTTGACACAGACTGCCTTTGGCCTCAAACTCGTGATCCTCCCACCTCAGTCTCCCCCATCACTGGGGTCACAGGCATGTGCCACCACACTTGGCTGCTTTCATTTATTTATTTTATTTTATTTTTTATTTTGCAGTACTGGGGATTGAACCCAGGGCCCCACGCTTGCATGTTCTGCAAGTGCTGGACCACTGAGCTGCACCCCCAGTCCATTTTTTTGTTTGTTTGTTTTTACTTTTTTGAGACAGGGTCTGGCTAAATTACACAGCCTGCCTCTGGTCTTGAACTTGTGATCCTCTTGCCTCTGCCTCCCAAACCACTGGGATTACAATCTTGCACCACAATGCCCGGCTCGCTGCTTTTACTCTTAAGACAGACTTATATTAAACTTTTTGCTGTATTTATTATATGTATTTTTTATTGGAAGATGCTAAAGTTCATTTTTTTCCCTTAAAGGCACAGAGTTAACATTAGACATCTTTTTTTGTTCATTTATTTATTCAGCAAATATTTTCTTAGTGTTCTTCCCATACCAGTTACTGTGTAAACTGAGTCTTAAAGAAAAAGGACCTAGCCCTGTGCTGAAGGAGAAAAGAGCTTCCATCAAAGAGAACAGCATGAGCTGTCCCTGAGGTGTTAAGGCACTTGGCAAGTTTTGTAGAACTGAACAGTGTGGTTAGAGCTCAGCAAGGGAGAAGAAGGATGGAACAGGAAGAGACTGAGAAAGGTTGACTGGAATGCATTTAAACCGTGGGGGACTATTTAGATGCTTAGACATGTCGCCCTTAAACTAAATGTTACCAGATTGCTCTCCATTTTGTGATGTGTGTGATGTGTTTATTTTGCAATGTTTCCCATGTCTTTTTCTCCAGTTTCTCCTTTTACTGTTGCTAGTTCTTTGAATTTGCAGCAATCATCACATCTAATTCTAGTAACATCTCATTGTTTTTCTTATTAATTTGCTTCCCATTTGATTGGAGAATCAGATAAACAAACTCATTAGAATTATGACAGAGACTGTCTTCTAGTATTGTTGTTAGGTGCTGTCAAATTGGGTCCAACTCATAGTGACCCTATGTACAGCAGAAGGAAACACTCTCCAACACTGTGCCATTCCTGACACTATTGCCAGTGCTTCTCTGCTATTCATAGGGTTTGACCAGATTAGATACCAGGGTGGTATGGCTGTAGACATTCTCTAGTATGTTGTTGTTGTTATTGTTGTTGTTGTTAGGTGCCATTGAGTCAGTATCCAACTCATAGAGGCCCTACGTTCAACGGGTAAAACCTATTGTCCATGCTCCTCTGCTATTCATAGTGTTTTCAATGATGGATTGATTTTTGGGAGTGGGTTGCTGGGTCCTTTTCCCAAGCCTACAGCACCTGGTGTTCTCAGGCAGTCTCCCATCCAAGTACTAACCAGGCTTGACTCTGCTTAGCTTCCGAAATGTGACAGGATCGGACGCCACAGTTCTATGGCTGCAGGTATCCTCTAGTATATACTTTTATAAATGTGCCACCTTTCTTCTGGGTCTCAGTTTCCTCATCTGTAAAAACAGGTCAAGGAGCAAAATACCTTGTAAGTGTCCTTTTGATTTGTAATTCTACTTACAATGGTTTTCTAAAAAAGAATTGCATTTTATTATGCTTTCTGTAGTTAAGCTTGCCACATCTTAGTTGTCTACAGGCCTGAACTGCTTTTTAAAACAATAGCACCCTGAACATGTTGATAATACAGACTAAAAAAGTAAAAAAGTGTTGAGAATCACTGCCTAAATGAAATCAGTACTTAATTATAAATAATCTGTTCTGTTACATTATTCTTTATCTGACTCCCAACATATGAGAAAAAGTGAACTCAAGTACAAATTACAGTTTCGAGTCCTACATCTAATATTTTCTGCATTCGAGAAATGCATGTAATTATTTTCCTATTCCAAAATTCTAAATTCTAAGTTTTCTGTATAGAGGAGTGTACGTGCCCATGGACACATATCTGTTGAGTCTTTGTGGGAAAAAGTTATAGCCTCCACTTTCATATCAATGGCATCATTTGCTACAATACTTAAACCATAAATACTCAAAAAATGCTTACTGAATAAATGCATAAATGAATAAAACCCATTGGCTGGAATCTGACTTACATCGTTGCTCAATGCATTAAGAATCATCGCTCAGCCACATTTCTGTCTTAAGAAAAGTTTTTGTCAGGAACCAATTCCTGAAGAGGAAAGTGTGAATATTTGGTATTCTAAAATTCTCTGGGATTATGGAGGAATGTGTAAGATGATGTTCACCACATGCCTCAGGAGAAAAGGGTTAGGACACAGCACTCATAAGAATGCAATATTTTGGACAGAGGTCAACCTTGGCAGAGACTTTGCAGAGTAGCAATCAAGTAACTTCTCCCTTTTGGGATCAGAAGGTGTCCCCTTCCAAACCTCACTCCTTGCTAATTGCAGGGGAGGGCCAATAGAAGGCAGGTTGTGAGATGAGTGTTGACTGTTGTCCCAAATGTGGCATCTTGTTTCCTGCTAGTCCAGACCAGCTCAACATTACACGAGACTTAGCTTTGGTCAGGATGTGGTCCCTTTTTGTTGGAAGGTGGATGAAAACTGACTTTCCAGGAGGAAACCTCCAGAAAACTTACACCTTACATGCAAATTTTGGTCTAGAAAATGGCCTGTAAAAATTTGGTGTGTGTGTGTGTGGGGGGGGATTCACTGCTGTGACTGACTGCAAAGGGGATATTTCTTCTGTTTCTCTAAAGAAGGAAGAAATAGCCTGGCACGATGGCATACACCTGTAATCCCAGTGACTCAGGAGGCATAGGCAGGAAGATGGCAAGTTCGAGACCAGCCAGAGGCAGTCTGTGTAATTTAGCAAGACTTTGTCTCAAAAAGTAAAAAAATGGGCTGAGGGTACAACTAAGTGGTAGAGCACTTGCAAAGCATGCAAGCTCAAGGCCCTGGGTTCAATCCCCCAGTATCACAAAAAAAAAAAAAAAAAGAAAAAAAAAAGGAAATTCACGGGTATGATAGTCAATATTTGTGGAGATAAATTCATTCCTAGAGTTAACTGGGGGTCACGGGCTTTCAGATGGCTTGGGTCCTATCACCAGTGGTCTGCGGACTATGAAGAGGTCTGCCGGGGTCAAGGAAGGAAAGCTGAAGGCTAGGACAGAGGCCTCCTGAGGGTGGCAGGCACACTTGTGATACAACAATCTTCGAAGAGCCCAAGGAAGTGCTGGTAATTAATTATTGATTGAATTAATCTGCACCTGAGCTTAATGGGAGTTCTCTTTAGTTTAAAGAGCCATTGTGGAAAAGGCATCAGGGGAAAAACCTTAACACCTCTGCAAGAACTGTGTAATTTTAATTCTATCACATTCCCATGGCACTTACAGTATTAACTCTTCCTTAAAGATAAGCAGCTAGGTTGATGCTGTGTGAAGTCCCTCCTGGGTGTGATGGTGAGATTAATGCAGAACAAAGGTGGAGGCAAATTTGTCATATCTCCTTATGTCCCAATCAAGTGGTGTCATTGGTAGCATCCATTGCCACATGGAAGGTCTGTGGGGCCATGGGAAGATAGGATAGAGGGCACATGCTCAGGTGATTCATCTTGAAGGCCTGTGTCCCCTGCATTGCTTGGAGGATGGATGAGGACACTCTGGCACTGAGGAAGGATTAGAGTAGCAGAAATGCATCCCATGACGTGTGAGCACGAATGTTCACATTCTGTTTCAGCTTGAGGTGGGGCTTCTCAAAACTGCTTGCTCAGCCTTTTTTACAACTACCAGATCAGTTTAACAACAAATTCCATCTTTTACCCAAAATGCCTAAAGCTGCTCCTCTGGGCCCCAGCTTTGACAGGATGCATTCTGAAATGGCCCTGTGTCAGACAACCAATGCAACAAATTTGTTACTTTTATAACAGAAGAATCTGACAGGATTTTTCAGAGTCCAGCTGTGGATCTTTAGATTGTCGTCATATTGCTCAGAACAGAACAACTGTTTGAATCAAAGCCAAAGATGTCCTTGAATCATTTCGTATCAGGGCACTAATGAGCTCTGCAGACATTTCAAATTCCTTTTCCTTCCCTCCCTGCCTCCCCATCCACATTAACCAGGTGCGGCTTAATCCAGTCTATTTTCCCCTAAGTAATAAGCTGTAAAACACACACACACACACACACACACACACACACACACGATTTATATATCTATTTTTTGTGTTGTGAAGTGAGTTTTCAAAATTGATATTTTGAAGTAAGCACTAGTTACTGATATTAATTTTATTAGTAGGTGTGTAAAAATGGAACTTCAATTTTTATTGTGTCCTGGAGATTTTAGAGATGACAGATACCTTAATGATCTAGTAAGCCAACTTAGTTTTTGGAGTTTTTGGAAATGAAAAGTCTGAAGCTGAGGTTTGCAGAGATTTACCCAAGATGCCCCAGGTGGTGTCTGGTCCCATTGCCCTTGAGCCAGGCCTGATGCTCTTTTCTCTGGAGCTTACAATTTGAGGACTTTATTATACATTTCTTACTTCCTCCGTTTTCTTCCACTTAAAGCTATCTGTTACAAATGGACTAGTTTTGTTCACTTATGATGTTTTCCTTGTTTTTCATGGTAAATTTATGAAATTCTATTATCCTAAAATCATATGTTATATGAGCACATACAATGTCTGTCTGGTATGTTCACTTCTCCATCTCCCACCACATCTGTGTGATGAACTCCCACCTATGACCCAGGCCCCAGGCCTCAGTGGATCTCTGCGCAAAGTAAACCCTCCTCTGGGTACTCACCTCCCCTCCTTTTTGGCAGCTGCTCTTGCCTGCATACTCCATAACCCTTTGTATGTGTGACTCTGAGCATTTTTATATTTTTAATTTATTCATTCATTTATATTTATCCCTAGTTCTATAACACAGCAAATTCTTTATGGAACAAACCTCCAAATAACTTAAAAATCCTTTTAGCCATTATTTCTGACTTTCCTTCTGTATATGTATACCATCATGTATGTGGGGGGGTTCAATATTCTGACAGATGGTTTGTGAATCAACTTTTTACTTTCCGTAAACTGATGGTCCTTGAGTGCCTTGTGTTACAGGTAACTGCAGGAGTTGCTCAGACTGATGTTAACCATTAAATCCTCACAACAGCCCTGAGAGCGTTCTATTGACATAACAGAGGTCACTGGGTGTCAGACAGAGGACACCTCTTTCCCAAGATATACCCATTGGCTAGACCTGAGATCCACACTCAACCACTAGAATCAATGTTCAAGCTCCCTCACCATTCAGTCTTACCTCATTAAACACTTTGTTTTTGTTGTTAGGATGTTAGGTGCCATCGAGTCGTGAGTGACTCATAGTCACCCTCATAGGGTTTTCAATGGCTGATTGTTTCGGGATTGCCTTGGGAGTGGATTGCCATGTCCTTCTCCCATTTTTGTGGTGCTGGGTATTGAACTCAGGACCTCAGAGACTGCAGAGTGGTGCTCTACCAACTGAGCTATTTGTTTTTAGTATGCCTATATATCAATGAAATATAAATATGGGTGAGGAGTGTCGGCATAAGTTTTGGAAATGTTGGTATAAATTTTCTGGATTGTTTGCTTCAGATATACCCATTCAAAAGTTGCAGCCACCAATATGAAAAAATTTAAACTATTAATTAATCTGTTGAAAGGAGAAAATGGTTCCTTCAGTCTTTGTTATTGTTGTCTTTGTTTCTGTTTGTATTGTGCTGGATATAATTCCTTAAATTTTACCATTACTTTTTAAAAAAAATCTAACTGCTGAAAGATAATTCTTGCTCATTTAAGGATAATAAAAAAATGGGATGACATATTTGAATTACTTTTATTGTTAGGTGTCCTTGAGTCCTGTCTGACTCATGGTGCCTCTCATAGGGTTTTCAATGGCTGATTGTTTTGGGATTGCTTTGGTATTGTTGAGGGAAAGGATTGCCATGTCCTTCTGTTTTTGCAGTGCTGGTGATTGAACACAGGTCCTCAGTACACAGCAGTACTCTACCAACTGAACTAAACCCCAGCCCATTTGAATTACTAGTTTGATTCAAAATGTCTAATAGCTTCCTCCCACAACACTCTTTTTGGAACTTATAGTCAATAGCCAGAATGAACTTCGACTATTTCCTCCCCCCGAACTTTTAATCTCAGAAGTGCTATTGGTTCATTAAGTGGTCATACCTAAAATGGTAAAAGAAGAATAAGAGTTAAAAATCTCTTAGGTTTCCTCAAGTGCAGTCACCTCTGCCTGAGTCGTTTTAAGTCATGTGTAATGGTCCTCCAAGTTTGTGAAATCTAGGCAATGTGGTTGAGCTGTGACAAATCCATCTTCTATAATGCACTGCTGTTCATGCCCGGCATTTATCAATTAGTCCGGGGTACCAAAAGACATGCCCTTTTATTTATATAAGATGGGATTCATGAAATATACTCAGTACTAGTGGCAGGAGTGTGTTTAAAAGAATTAAAAGTGAAAGATGTCTATCTGAGGATAGAACAGAAGTCACCAGAGGGTGAATGTTAGCTGCAGCTTTTCAGCTTTTGGTACTAAGTCTGTCTTTTGCCTTGCAGCTGCCAAAGAAGGGGGGTAGATTTTGAAAAGGTGATAGAGGAAGAAGAGAAAGGGGCATGCCCTCACTAGAAGAAACAGCTTCCTAGACAGGGTTTGTGTAGAAGCTGTTTCATCCCATCCAAAGGATAAAGCTGTTCTCTTGTGTGTTGAGGGCAAAGAATATGTGAATTAGGGAAGTCAGAGAACTCTGGAAACTGAAATGCTGTAGCAGACCTCTACATGTGGAAGTGTGAATGAGGGCCTAGGGCACAGTTGTTCAGAATATAGCAACTGGTCAGTGTAGTGTAGGCGGTCAACTGGGTCAGAAGGAAGGAGTTCTCAGTACTTGACTTATAGGCAAAGGCTTTCTAAGTTTTGTTAGGGCCATTGAATTCAAACATTTTTTCTCATCATTTGAACTCTTTTATCAAATGAAATATTAATACAGAGTGTGCCAAAAAATTTATACACATTAACTCTTAAAATTGTAATACTCAGTGATAACAAAGAGGAATACAAATCACATTTGACTTCTGCAACTATAAGAGGTCATACTACATATTGCTGCCATAATTCAATTCATCTTCAAAAAATAATATATACATAACATCTCTTAAACTGTGTATTCATTTCTTTGTCATTTCCATATATAAAGCTGACAGTAGCAGAGTTGCTGTGGTTGAAGTGTGAGAGAAGGCCCAAACCCCTATCTTTTAAGCTTCACCTTTCCTCCCATAGCACACTCTTGGGCATCAGATTTCCTCAGGACAAAATTTTGGAAACCATACTGAGAAAATTTGATTGGTGAGATCCCCTGTCATCCTACTGTCTGTCCTGAAGCTGAGGAGAGTGAAACGCAGGTGAGTGATCTCAAAGTGGAGCCTCACACAAGCAGCATCAGATCATGTGGAACTTGTTGTTGTTAGGTGCCGTCGAGTCAGTATCCGACTCATAGCGACCCTCTGTACAACAGGGGAAACACTATTGTCAGTGCTTCTCTGCTGTTCATAGGGTTTTCAATGGCAGATTTATTTTTGGGAGGGGGTTGCCAGGTCCTTTTCCCAAGCCTACAGCTTCTGGTGTTCCCAGGCGGTCTCCCATCCAGGTACTAACCAGGCCCGACCCTGCTTAGCTTCCAAGATCTGATGGGATCGGACACCACAGGGCTACAGCTGCAGGCGTGGAACTTGTTAGACAGGCAAATTCAGAAATCACAAGGTCCTGGGTGGAGCCTTATGGTCCTATTTTAACAACACCTCTTGAAAGGTTGAGAACCATCAGTAGAGCCGTGGTTGGGACTCACAGATTTCTCAAATCGTGTAACTAGGTTCTCAGATAAGCAGACACCAAGTTGGGACTGAGCTCAAGGATTCTAGTAGGAAAGAATGCTGTAAGAGAAGATGGAGAGGGAGCTGGAAGCCAGGACAGCAGCTCAAACTCAGGTTTATTGTGAGGGGAGAAGAGAGGAAAGGAAGATCAGTCAGAAGCTTCTGAGTTGGTTCATTCTAACACCTGTGTGTCAGGTGAATGTTCTCTAGTGTTTGTCATTTCCCTCTTGTTACTGTTATATTTTCCTGGATGTGTGTTTGTGTGGGTATGGGAGATGTTGAATAGATCCTGATTATTTACTAGTCATTATCAATGATCTTTTGTAGAGATGCTGTATTTGGATATGCTCCCTGAATGAGCACGGTTTTATTTATTTACTTTTTAAACAGGCACTTGATTTTTCTGGACTCAGAGTGCCCAACCCACTCTCACCTGCAGCTCAAATATTGCTTCAGTTCCTAATATTCTTAGTTCTCAGTGTCACCTGTATGGTTCAGGGTCAAGTACAGTTTGAGCAAAGTGTGTAGACCCTGCCTTTCTGCCTCTCACCTTTCTGAGATTTCACCTTCACTTTCCCTTGGTTTCTGTTTTTCCATTCTTCAGGCCAGGAAGACGATAAGTTTTCTAAGGGAATTTTATCTTCTACTCATGGATCTGATCATTGGTTACTTATTTCCATTTTTGTTTTAACTATTTAGTGGTATTGTGGTTTGGTGTGTCTTATTTCATGATTGGCATGTGTAAGTATGTGTATGTGTATATATAATATTTATAAATTATGCCTTTATCATCATATCTTTTTAATTTTAGTGTCTTCAAGTTTCACCTCATTTTTGACATTAATATTACTACCTATACCTTCTTTCTATTTTCATTCATCTATCTTTCTCATTCTCATTTATTTATATTAAATTTTGATTACTGTAAGTTTAAAAAAATCTCATAGCCATTTATGCTTATTTAACCAATGATATACTTAGTAGCTTTCTTTCATTTTACTTTAAATTTAATGTTTATGTCCTTCTTTTCTGTTTTGGAAAAATTTTTGCTGATTTCTTAAAGTCACTTATTGACTTTATTGCTCTTACTAATTAGTTTTCTCTTTCATTAATGGCTGTTGTTACTTTCCAGTACTCATAATCTTACATATATTTCTGTACTAGAACATGAACTCAAAGTACCAAAGTTTCTTTTACCAACATAATAAATGAAACCTCTAGAAAACATTTATTATCTATTCTTTTCTCCTCATATCTTTACTTCTAACTTCTAGGCTATACTGAAATAGAGTAATAGTTTAAGTTCTGGGGCTTATTAAAATTTCTCTCTTGACATATCTGATTTGTCTAAGGAGTCCTTACTTAGCATATATTTTATACATTGTTGGTCTATCAGTATGTCTTTATAGATTTAATTATATGTATATGGCATGTGCATACATATGTGTGGGTACACATGTCTTTATTTCTCACTAATGTCTTCTCTTTTAATCTATATACAGCAGAACATAACACTACCCAACACTGAGCCATGCACATGATCTTTTTATGTTTGAGCCCACGGTTGCAGCCACTGTTTCTTTTTATTTTGAATCATGCCACATCAGCAAATGGAGGTTCCAGGGGCTTTATTCTATTCCAGTCATTAAGGTTGACTCTACATTAAGGAGGCAACTCTTCCCCAGTCATTTCTTGAATGCCTTCCAGGCCAAGGAGCTCATTTTCTGGCACTACATTTGATAGTTCTTTTCTGCTATCCATACGGTTTTCAATGGCTAGTTGTTTTGGGAGTGGACTGTCCCATCCTTCTCCCTAGTCTGTCTTAATCTGGAAGTTCATCTGAAACTTGTCCACCATGAGTGGACCTTGTATCTGAAATACTGGTGACATAATTTTCAACACCACAACAACATGCAAAGCCTCCACTGCAGGCAAAGCTGACAGCCACGGTGGGTAGTAGAGATATTACCAAATGATACTTCCTAAGGAGTTTGCTCATTCATTCTTCTGCCTTTTTCTCTAACCTGATCTATGTTGTGCACATTTTTCTGTTGCTCTAACAGTGGTTCTCAAACTTCAGCCCACATCAGAATCATGTGGAAGGACTGTTGATATACTGAGCCCCATCCTGGAGTTTCTGGCTCAGTAAGACCATTCTTTGAGCACCACTTGTTTAACTAGGATGACCAGCTTTCCTGGTTCACCAGAGATGGTGGCAGTTTTCACACTGATATTCTCATGTCACTGGAGACCCTCTGTTCCAGGCATGCGGTCACCTGGGTAACGTACTTGGCAGAGCATCGGGACATCCTGAGAAGTTTTCCAAAATGCTATTTCTGGTATCCTGTTGCCCCTGCATCAGTCTCAGAGTCACAGTTAAGTGGGTTTGGGGTGTGGCAGGAGCTTCTGGGTGTTTGAAAGCTCTCTGGGTGATTCTAATCAGAAGTTCATTAACCAGTGTCCTAAGTGCAAGCCTCCCTTCCATAGGAAGACTTTGTGCTCTTTCTTTATTTAGAATCTTCTTCCTCTTCAGTGATTCTTAGTCCTGACTCTAATAGGACCAACAGAGGAGCACTTACAGTACCCTATCGCAGGCCCTACCTCCCATGCACCCTACTGAAGACACGCCGGATGGTGTGGCTAGCCACTGGTACCCTTTGCTTCCCAGGGTTCTGTCAGGCAGCCAAGAATGCCAAGTATTATAATCTTCTGGCTAGCTCCAGCCACTCAGTGAAAAGATCCAGATTCTCCACTGAATTTAAATTAGCTCTCCATCCGACACTTAGCTCCCACCTGGCACTTCCTAAGAGGACCTAGCACTTTGTGATATTTTCTTCTTTGTTGAATCCTCTGTTTATATTCTGCATCCCCATGAAAGCAGGGCTCTGACTTATTTATCACTGAATCCTCAGTTCTCAGAGCTGAGTAGAACGTGTAAGCACTCAGCACATGTTAATTCATGCCTGCAGTGTGCTAAGCTCTATGTTGCCAAGCAATGGTGAAATAAACAACAGCAGTGACGACAAGGGAAAAAACCATCCTCTCTGCCTTCATAGGGCTCACAGTCTAGTGGATTATTATTATTTTTTTTTTATTTGCAGTACTAGGGGGCTGAGTTCATGGCCTCATACATGCTTTGCAAGCACTGTGCCACTAAATCGCACCTCAAACCTCGTCTTTCTTTCATTTTTAAAATTAAGACAGGCCCTCACTAAGTTATTCAGGTTGCCTCTGGTCTCGAACCTGCCGCCTTCCTGCCTCTACCTCTTGAGTTGCTGGGATTATAGGCATGTAGGACTGTAACTGGCAGATTTTTAAAAAAATAACATTTATGTAATTCTATTAGAACCTAAAAACATAAATTGTTAAAGGAGAAACATTTTGCTACTTAAAGGTAGCCACTAGTATGTTGCCTTTTTATTGTAGTTACCAGCGACATCTTTGGATGGTTAAGTGGACTTAGTGACTCATGGGAACTGAAGGGATGCTTCAGTCCTGCCTGTCACAACCTGGGCCATGGTGAATTTCTTCTGCTCAGTGCTGTTGAGGAACTGGGAGATTGTGCAATTCCACCCCTATACGCTATGTCCATGGTGCGACCCTCCTGGTGGGCTCAGGATGGAGCTCAGCCTTCCTGCTGTGGTTGAGTTTTAGGAAATACTCTGCAACCCCTCTGTTCAGCCAGACAAACACACGAAAGGCCCAAAGAACAAACAGAGATGACATGGAAACAAGTGTATACTCATCCATTTTTTATGGCAATAGACATAAATGGTGTGAGATGCAGTAGTGCATGGAGCGTCTAAATTCCAGAGGGCTTACTCAACAGACTGGGATAAATCTTGTCAACAGAAACTTAAATGCAAGGCAAACTCAGCTGGGTAGATCAGGACTAGAGCATGATAGGTCAAGTGAAGGATGTGTGCAAAGTCTCAGACACTTTAGCTAACCAACAGCATGTAAGTCAAAGCAATGGCCCCTTGACTGACCTTAGGGCTTCCTCGACTGGTGCAGGGCTGGTTAGGTATTAGGTAGTCAGAACTTCTCATGCTGCCTTTCCTCCTGAGATAATGCACTGATCTTCTCATGCTCTTGCACCAAGGAGGCAGTATAATTGTCTTAGAACACTATGTTTTACATCATTAAACAGCTTTATTAAAACACATGTTGTCTGGTTTTGCTCATTATTTAATCATTAGTTCAGTATATCATTAGTGTTTCTTGTGTGCTAGGTACTGACAGGTACTGGGCATGGAATGGTTAAAATAAAATTTAAATATCAGTTTATAATTAACTAGAGGAGGTTGGGAATTTAGAACTCTATAATTATAGGTATGTTGGTAAAAGAACGAATATGGTGGTAGTTGTTGTTAGGTGCCGTCGAGTGGTATCTGACTCATAGCAACCCTCATAGGGTTTTTAACGTCTGATTATTTTGGGATTGCCTCTGGAGTGGATTACCATGTCCTTCTCCAATTTTTGCAGTGCTGGGAATTGAACTCGGGACCTCGGACACTGCAGAGCAGCACTCAACCAACTGAGCTAAATCCCAGCCCAAAAATCAGTTTATAATTAACTAGAGGAGGTTGAGAATTTAGAACTCTATAAATATAGGAATGATGGTACATGAATGGACATAGTGGTATGAGACACTAATGTGAGTGACGTTTAGATGGGAGATGGGGCAGCTAAGTGACCTTGAAGGCTAGAAAGAGTTAACCAGCCAAAGAATGCTTTATATTACAGAGTTTGCAGAAAAATCTTCAAACTTGATCTTGGTTTACTTTCAAAACTAAAGGAAGAAGAGGAACAGAAAGCTGTTCAAGTTTTTATTGTATTCTTGGGGAAAGACAGGCAGGTTAATTTTTTTCCTAAAATTATGGTAACTATGTAGGAAATCTAAAACATGACTATTTTTTTAAGATTGTGATTTTATCACACAAATTTAAGACCCTATTTCTGAAACAATGTGTGTGTAATCCTTTTGCTGGTATTGTTATATATCAGATAAAAGACTGTATTTACACAGGAAATAAGAAATAGGAGCACCCACAGGCTAGAATATTTGAATAATTTCTGCAAGATGTAGTACAAATAGGACCCAATTTAGGGAGATTCTGCTAAGACTGCCATTTACAGCAGAGAAAGGAAAGTTTATCAGAAAAGAAGCAAAGGGAATCTCGAGAGATCAAATCACCTCTGTATTTGTAAAAATTGGCCTATGAACTAAAAATGAGAGGGTGTTTGGAACATGAGCTGGGATTTAACTCAGTTGGTAGAGCACTTCTCTGCTGTCTCTGAGGTCCCAAGTTTGATCCCCAGGACCACAGAAAATGGGAGAGGGACCTGGCAATCCACTCTCGAGGCAATCCAGAAAACAATCAGCCATTGAAAACTCTGTGAGGGTCGTGAGGGTTGCTGAGTGGGGCATGACTCAAGGACACCTATCAACAACAATAACAACATTGGGAACAGAAGCAAATGACCCTCCTTGTGCTTGACAAGTCTGCAGAAATAAAATAATGGCAAAGATAATCTTACTTTCTTACACTTTGGTCCTGAAGGTGTTAAACAGTGACATGTAAAATCTCTTCCAGAACCTCTGGTAAATCCCAATCCTGGACAAACATCCACCATCCTGTATAAAGATGGACATGGGAAAGTCACCATGACAGTTGCTTTCAGAAAGGATAAGCAAGTACAAAAACACTTGGTTTTATTCACAGAAAATGATCATTACAGACTACAAGCCCATATCTGACATGGATCTAAAAGTCAGTCACCTCCTCCAAATGGCTGCAGTGTCAGGCTTAAGAAGTGCACACTGTGCTGGTAGAGTCTACATGTTATTTCCAGCTGAGAACATATCAACAAAGCATGTGGCAGTTTTGGCATCTCTCAACAGTGATGTATTTGAGTTCCATGACTGCATGTTACATGCAGAATGAGAGCTAGTCAATATTTCTCCACCAAAAACCATAATCAAAGCACAGGATCTTAAGAGTGTCTTACACTAATAAAAGTGCCATAAGCATGATTTGGAATATAGGTATTTGATATTCCTCCTTATGTGGACACTGGTTTCACCCATCTTGAAAGCAAATTTGGACCCCCGGTTTTGAGACCAAGCTCCTTGATGTTGCTTGATCTGGTAACTTTGATTTGCAGTCCTACCCTCCTCTGCCAGTCACTGTTGCAAACTTCTTCTGATTGCTGAAGAGCAGGTGCTCTGGAGTGCAACTTCTCTAACCATTTTGCCTCAGCTTCCTCATCAATACACTGATGGAACTTATAGCTTCCTCAGCTTGATGGCTACCACAGAATATATTAGCTAATAACAATATTGCTATGTTATTGGCATTTTCTTGGGTTGTTGTTAGGTACTGTCGAGTTGTATCTGACTCATAGCAACCCTCAAAGGGTTTTCAATGGCTGATCATTTTGGGTTTGCTTTGGGAGTGGATTGTCACATCCATCTCCCAGTTTTGCGGTACTGGGGATCGAACCTGGGTCCTCAGAGAGTATGGAGCAGTGCTCTATCAACTGAGCTAATACTTACCTTTTCTTGAGTTAGCTCTATTTAAATATGTAGGTATTTGTCCCTTAAAAACTAAACCAACACAATAACAAAAACTTGACACCCTACAGAAATACAGATTTACTGAACACAAAAACTGGCAGCTCAATAACTTTCCTCACAATGTACTACCCTTAAATAGCAACTAGCTGGTTATCTGAAGCTTTTGTAAACAACAAACTCTTTCAATGAGGAGGTATATCAGCAAAGGAAATAATACTTTAAAATGCTTAAGCCTAAGGAAATAGAAAGGGTGAGAAAATAGCCTTTGAATTCCTGTCATAGACAATATAAGAATCTGAATCTTAATTATTAATTTCAAGTGAAAGATTTTTTTTCTTGAATATAGTAGGTATTTTTCCTTTTTCAGCTCTATAAACTCTTCTGTCCTTTATGAAAAAGGCTTTCCTTCATTTTTCCAATGAATACATTTTAACATTCTTCATCTATGTTAAAGTGGTAACTGAAAATTAAATGCTCTTGCCATTGATATTCAAATATATCTTCCCTAGAATTGTCTGACCATCTTTAGTGACATTGGGTCAATGATTGTATCTTTATATCCAGATGATTAAGTTTAAAATCAATTCCTTATCATACAAAATTGAAAAGGATGTTTCTAAATTAAAATAGCCCTTTTTGTATCAACAGCATGCTTTAATTTCTACCACATAGGCATAAATTGGCAAAGCCCCTCATGGGTTATGGTAATCCTGATGGCTTGAAACAAATGACTTTCCATCCTAGAGTTAAGTCCTGAGCCCCTCTACCCTGAACCTTTGGTAAAGGCAGAACTCCGTCCTGCTGTGCACCTGGTCAGTTGTGCAATGCTGACCGATGAACAGCTGCTAACAATAGGGGTATTGTGCTTATGTAACACAGTTCAGGATCTGATGGTTAGTCTCTCAATAAATGTTGAAACACTAGGGAATTTTCTCTTGCCAGGATGCCTTCTTGGTGGAAAGCACTGTGTCTGTTTTGAACCATATCCTAAAATCTCTCTCTCTGAGTTGATGGACTTTCATTCCATAAAATCACTTTAGTCTTTCAAGTTGGTTTGAGGTTAAAGTTCTCATAGCCAAGAAATGGCCATATAGTGTGCAGCAGATGTAATTTTAGGAACCATTTTCTGTGGACTTGTTTTACCAAGTTAACAAAAGTCTGTATTATGTTTCCTCCCATTGATGCGGGTGTGTCCCTGTGTGTGTACTTGAGAGAGGCTTCCATTTGTTGAGTGATCCTCATGCAAACATCTTGGAGTGCTTTACAAAAGAATTTTAAAAATTAAACCAAACAGGATATGAAACTGTGCTGCCAAACAAGTAAGTCTTTAGGCATGATTTAAATTTAGTTAATGACATAAAGAGCAAAATCTGTGAAAGGAAGTAAGTTCCTTGGATCAGAAAAAAAGAACCAGAAAACAGATACTCATATTTTGTCTATGTCTTCATTTGAGTAGCTCCAAAAATGTTCTTTTAGAAGTACATTTGGAAAACTCTGGGCTAAATGAACTCCAAGGACCAGTGTTTTAGGGAAAAAAGACAAGAAAATAGTTCCCATGTGCATAGTGATCTACAGAGTACGAAACATTTTCCCAGCCATTATTTCATTTGATTGTCACAACACCTCACCAAAGTAGATAAAGAATGTGTTATCCCATTTTACAGATGAACAAACTGATGACAGGATAAATTAGGGATTAAACTAAGGTCACCAGGCTAGATAATGATAGTGCTAGCACTGGAAAAGGGTCATGATCTAAATCCTGTAGTTTCTTTACCGTGCCATGAACTTCCGTTGTGGTAAACCATTTCCACTGGGTGCTTTACTCCTGCCGATACAGCTCTGACTCTTAGGTAATATTAATGATTCTGGCTTCCCAGGACACCCTGGCATTCTGCTCCCTCTCAGGAGGAACTCCTGACACTCTTGTATATACGGAAAATTAGAAAACTGAGTCTTCTAATGTAAGTGCATCACCAGTCACAGTTTCAAGGTTTAATCGTTTCATAACATTTAAAGTGACTTTGATGGTTTGCCTTTAAAGTCACCTTTCAGTATTTCCCAGAATCATCCTTGAAAGACGCAGCTGGAACGATCAGAGCCTCGATTCTGTAGCTCTGTAGGTGGCCTGGTAAGGGCTTGTAGTGGGAAAAATGGGGAAATTCTTAATGAGCTTCCTTTCCATTGCTGACTGTACTAGTCAGCTTCCAATCACTGTGAAAAAATACCAGAGAAAATCAACTTAAAGGAGAAAAGATCTATTTTGGCTCACAATTTTAGAGGTTTCCATCCATGGTGGTTGGCCCATTGCTCTTGAGCCATTGGTGAGGGAATATATTGTGACCAAGAGCACAAGGTACAGTACACTGCTCCCCTCACAGAAGCTTGGAGGCCAAGAGAGAGAAAGACTAGAGTCCCAAGAACCCGTTCAAGGTCATGGCCCCAGTGACTTAATTTCGTTCCATTTGGCCCCACCTCTTAAATGTTCTACCACCTCCCAATGGTGCCAAATTGAGGACAAAGCCTTTAACACAAAGGCCTCTGGGGTCATTCCAAATCCACACTATATCACTGGGTTGGACTCTGTGTGGTTATCCTTGAATCTCAAAGGATTCTGTGAGCATCATGGACTCAGACTGTAGGTCATGACCTCAGGCCAGAGCAGTGAGTAATATAGTATCTGCATTGGTTCATGAGGGGAGATAGACAGTATTTTTATTCCAGATACATTTAGAAGTGACTTTGCTACTGTTGTCAAGTTTTTTTCTTGTCATTGTTTTGCCTTTTCCTCTAAAATCATATTTCAGAGCTGGGCATATAGCATATACCTGTAATCCCAGCAATTGGGAGACAGGAAGATAGTGAGTTCAAGGCCAACCTGGGCTACATAGCCAGACTTTGTCTCAAAACAAAACAAAACAAAACAAAAGCCAAAAAACCATATTTCATTTCTCATAGATGGTCTAGACTTTAAAATGTTTTTCTTAAATGCTCCTGTTGTTGTTGTTGTTGTTGTTGTTAGGTGTTGTCAAGTTGTGTCTGACTCATAGCAACCCTCATAGGATTTTCACTGGCTGACTGTTACAGGATTGCCTTGGGAGTGGATTGACAGGTCCTTCTCCCATTTTTGTGGTGGTGGGAATGAACCCAGGACCTCAGAGACTACAGAGTGGCGCTCTACCACCTGAGCTAAATCCCAGCCCCAGATGCTCCTATTAGCTTTAAATAAACCTGGGAAGAACACTGCTTTGTAACTCTGTGTATCCTTTGACTAAGCATATAGGGCAGAATCCAAGAACAAGTGACTGAAACCATGTCTCTGTAACCAGCTTCTTGAGGAGGTCACTCAAACTGCAAAGAACCCCAAGCAGGGTGATGGAACAATGGAGGGATGGTATTAGGGGAGCTGGTGCCTTGTAGAAGGCTAAGACACAGGATGCTGTTTTTTTGCCCTGCACTTCAATACAGATTTTTACAGGTTTTTACCTTAATGCTTGGTTTGAAAATATTAATACTTATTCTTTAGTTTCTTGCATTAGTCAATAAACACAGTCTATCCAAAAGATTTATATGACTTCCATATGTCATTTGAGAATTTGAGACAGGAAAATAAACCATCCCATTTGGAAATACCAAGGATAAAAGATAGCTGGACCGACATTTCCAGGCTGGCTGCATCCCCCAGTCCAGCCTCCTGGATGGGCACACGTTCTCTTGTCCTTCAGTCTCTCTGGTGATGAGTTATTCCTGGCTCATGGTCCTGGCGTTTGGATACTGCCTTCCTCCTGGAGCCTTTGTTTATCTCAGTATCACTTTGATTGTCTGGTCTGTATTCATTTATTTAATTTTTTCAGCTTGACTTAATTTTGCTTCTTAACCCTCACCTCTGGATTTATTCTACAACTATCTTTGCCAATCTATACTTCATTTGATCTATTTGAGTATCTATTTCTGAATCCTCATCACATGACTATCTGCAACATGTCACTCTCTGTCTTATGACTGTATTGAATCCTGTTCTTGATATTTTGTTTCTCCATGTCTCAGTACCACTGTGCTTGATGCTCTAGAAGGACCAGAGAAACATACAGGGTCTGGTTCTGGCTACTGTTCTACCTACTTATAGTGTTCGCTTTCATATATACCCTACACTTTTAATACTCTATTTTTTTTTACCAATAAGATCTTGGTAATAATTTCTTCTTTTAATTTCTGTTTTCATATACCCATGTGGATCAGGATTCCCTGGAAGATACTGTATCATTGCTTAAATTGTTCCTAACAGAGTGCCTTGCACAGAATAGTAGTTCAGTCAATGTGTGCTAATTATTTGTTTTGTGTGGAGTATAAGACAATGGGTACAAAAGAATTGAGAATAAGACTATATCATATATTCAATTTATATATATATTTTTAAGTGTTATGAGGCATTATCAAATGGAAACTTCTGTGATGGTTGAAATATATACTATATCTTCCTTGCCAAAAATGGCAACCACAGTCACATTGTGCCAGTTAGCTCTTAAAATGCTGCTACCGTGACTGAGGGACTGGACTTAAGTTTTATTTAACTATCATTAGTTAAATTTTGCCTGCAGCCATACCAATATGGCATCCCATCCCATCAGAAAGCAGAAGCTAAGCACAGTCAGGCCTGGTTAGTACTCGAATGGGAGACCACTTTGGAACATCAGGTGCTGGAGGCTTGGGAGATGTACCCAACAACCCACTCCCAAAAAACCAGCCAGCCATTGAAAACTCTATGAATAGCAGAGAAGCATGACAATAGTGTTTCATCTGTTTTACGTAGAGTTGCTATGAATCAGATACCGACTCAAAGGCACCTAACAACAGCAACAAGTTAAATTTTAAAAACTTCATATGGCTACAAGATTGGACAATGCATGCTATAAGAATATGGGAAATGTAAATATAAATATGGACTATGAATTAGAGCAGTCTTTACGAAGGAAGATGAACTTTGGATTTTGAAGAAGGGAAGAAGGGATTTTTTTTATTGGAAATTTTTAATGTACAACTTAATGTGTTTCATTCTGACATGCATTTCATTGTGACATTTCCATATATGCATTTTGTTATACATTGCACAGATAAGTTCCCCCTTACCCTCTTGTGTACTTCTTCCCCCCATCCCACCCACCACCAAAGACCTCTCTTCCATTTGCTTGTCTTTTTATGGTAATATTTTTCTGTGTATCCTTGGATCCCAATTATGTTTAAGATCAAAACTTCTTCTGTAGTGAACTATCTTTTCACATTGTCAGTACTATTACCTGAATTTTCTAGCCCATCCTTATTATTACCATTCTTTGGTATTATTGATATTATTATAATTATTTCCAGAATTATTAAAGTTGGGCTGTTCACCCTGAGGTCACTCCTTCCCCCATTCCTCACTCCTCCTTGTTCCTCCTTTCCCCCCTTTCCTCTCCCAGGATTTCCTCCTTTTGCTAGATCTTCCCACCTTCTTATGCACTCCCCAAATTGTCCAAGAAGGGGTGTTTTAAGAAGGGATATCACAGAAGCTCTGAACTGATTTCCAGTGTTATTTTGGAGATCAGTTAAGGCTTGGAATAGAGCAGATTTTGAGAGCTAGGGATAGTAATAATGTAACAGCAGCCATTTACAAACATGTATTAAGTTTTCACAACAATACTATGACTCAGAGAATACTGGTAACTTGTCCAAAGGGACAAGTAAATATTGGACCTGGAATGTGAACTGAGGTCTGTCTAGCTCAAAACTAAATTCTTAAAGACCATACTGTGCTATTTCAGAAAGATTTAGAAGGAGGAAATAGCCCAAATGCCTGTCAACTGGAAAATGGGTAAACAAATAATAGGATGTATCACTAACAAGGGAATGCTACTTAGTAAACTAAAGAAGAACAGAACTACAGATACATGTAACCACATGCATGAATCCCAAGTGCATTGTGCTTACTGAAAGAAGCCAGACGTAAGGGACTACATACTGTATAATTTCACTTACATGACCTTCCAGAAAAGGCAGAAATCAAACCAGTAGTTTCCAAGAGCTGAGGGGAAAGGGAGGCATTAACTACAAAGAGATCCTAGAAATTTTTTTTTGAGCAGTGATAGAAATATTCTGTGTTTTGGTAATAGTGGTGGTTACATGACTATACATTTGTCAAAATTCACAGAACTGTGCACTCAAAGGGGTGAATTTTACTGTATGTAAGTTGTCCATTAACTTGACTGAAAAACAAAGAACTAATTCAAGTATCTCCATGTTTATTTTCACAAAGACAAGTGGGAATATGGTTAGTTATTGTAACTGGCTATTTGGAAAAATAAGTTATTCTAATCTTTGTGTCTAAAAATATTTATGATATGTAGGTAATATAAAAATGAGGTAGGAGTTAAAACTTAAATGTGTGTACATGTATGTGTGTATGTAAAACATTTAAATTTGTATTTAATGGAGTTGACACAGTAAATGTTTATTCAACTTGATATTTATTTTCCATTGACTTAGGAAAGAGGGTGGAGGTGGAGGAGAAAGATATATTTTAATCAAATCTGAATGGTAAGATGCTATATGACATATCCTATTTTCCTTTTATTTTGTTTTAATGAAAAATAACTACCATATGAGGTCATCAACCCCTTTGAAAACTTACTTTAAGGTTTCTCAATACATAATGAAATTTTCATTTTTACAATAGACTGACATGAGACAATAGCACATTGGATATATTTTTAGCATATGCTGATTTCTTCCTTTTTATTTCCAAGAAAATTTTCATGCAGAATTAATGATCTAAAAGTCTTACATGACTTTGTCTTCCTAATTTTGTTATGTGTTCATACAACCATAGATTGATACTATTTCTAGGTAGAAGGGACTTTAAACTATTATCTGGCCCAGTCCATTGTCTGCAAGCCAATGACTTAATATCCTTGTTTTATAATTGAAGAGATAACATATTGAGTTGTTAAGTTTCCCATGATCACATTTGTAATGATAAAGGTGTTATATTTAAAGAGTTACCATTATTAATCTTAATAAAGAACTATAAGATTAATGATTATGATTTAACCATTTTACTTGGTCCTTGGCTTTAAGTATTTCTTTAGGTTTAAGATTTATTAACATCATATATAATAATATGCCAATCATCTTGGTTAGTGTTGAAATAGGTAAAGTGTAAGTTTGAGAATATGTTATTTTTTGAATGGATTGTATGTATTAATGTGGAATTTGAGGTAATGAATGTGAAAACACTTTAAGCCTATGATGCACTGAACAAAGTTTTTACTCTTGATTTTATATTTCAGTCATTTGCTTGTCATTCTTTTTATAAATCTTGAGTAGTATTGTGTGTACATTTGCAGAGAAAACTGATAGCTGATAGATTTGCTGGCTAAAAATTTTCTGGTTTTGTACAATTAAATATATACTTAAACATATACATCTGCATATAATATGTTTTCAAATAATTAACTAATTAAAATAATCTAAATGAAATTGCTATCTTTAGCTGAAAGATAAAACAAGTAATTGTTGTCATGGTGATTTATTCTGTTCACTAGCTTCATAACATTATATAACTATGTGCATTTTGATTGTGTGTGTCTGTGTATGTATCCTTAATACTGTGACCCTTGGCAATATTTCCATATGTACCACCTTTATTTTTCTTCTTGATTATAATTTCACTTTCAGCTATCATCTTTGTTTGTTTTGTGCTGCTATAACAGAATACTCAAGGCTAGGTAATTTATAAAGAATGAGCATTTATTCTCTCATAGTTCTAGAGGATAGGAAGCCTAAGACCAAGGCACTGGTAGTTAGGGCCCAGTTTCTCTGCTTCCAATTTTGTGTTTTGTATGTTACATTCTTTGGAGGAGAACAATGCCATATTCTTACAGGGTAGGAGATGAGAGAGGGAAGAACTCTGTCTTCATGGGACAGAGGAGAAGAGAAGTGCACTATTGTAAATCATTTTTACAGAGATATTGTGCTCTTTCTTCCTCTTTAGGCTTTACCTCCAAGCATAGTTGCATTGGGGAGTAAGTTTCCAACACATGAATTTGGGGAACACATTCTGAACATAGCTGGTATGTGGAGAGAGTGAGATTTGATATAAGTAAGGTAAGAGAATTTGCTAACTCTTGATTGTATCATGACAATATTAATATTTCCATAAATATATTTCTTTTGACACTTAGTGAAAACTTATACCAAAGAACAAAATAAAAATTTGTTGATGTTATGCCATTTTTAAAGATATTAAAATATACTTGAGACCTTTTGGATATATTCTTTTGAGTTTTTTGCCCATTTTAACTACATAGAAATAATTTACAGAGAGGTAGAATTTTTAAATTCTGTGTTAGGTATCAAATGTACATTGGAAGTCAGGTCTGCTAAGACTAAAGAACAGTTTTAAGTATGCTTTAAAAAATTGGGTCCAGTTTTCATTAAGGTTTGTTCAGTCTTGTGACTTGCTAATCACCATGAGCATGGGTTGGACCAGCTTAGCTGATGATGACCAATGGCACTTAGATAAGGATTCAGTCTCACTGTCTCCCACATTCCATGCAGCTGCTGGGCCTGGATTTACTGAGGACAGAATGAGTAATCCTGGGATCACTGGTTTTCTGAAAGAGAGGTGCATCTTCCCAGATTGACTGTGAGAGTCTGCAAGCAGGGACTGGGGGATAGTGAGTGGGTAGAGTGTGTGCAGGGGAGGGGTTGGGAAACAGGAAGGTAGAGGAAAGAGGTGGATGTCTTTGTACATTATAAAATGTGAGGTTGTTAACCTAGGGAGATGCATATGGAATGGTGAATTGTGTGATTTTTTGAAAAAAAGTGTAGTAAACATTGAAGTAAAATAATGCCAGAGGCTTTCCAATTTGTTGTAGACTCCATATTTGGGTTCTGCTGAGCTTCTGTTGAGGAGGTCCATACTAAGGGCCAGGAGAGATTTTGAATGTGTTTTTTACTGAGATATTTTTATTTTTGCCAAAATAGCAAGGCAGAAATAAGTTCACATTTCCCTCTTCCCCTGCCATCAAGGATATTAGAGGGATGTCAGCCCATTGTTGTCTCTCAAACCTATGACTTGGGAATACTGAGTAGCAAGGAAGTCTGTTGCTCAAACTTATCAGTTATAAATAGTGATTTTAACATGTACACACATTTGTGTCAAAAGGCCTTCTAAAGTGCTCAGCAAATGTTCTGTTTGGAATTAAGGTCACAACTAGGAGGTGATCAATCTAGATCAGGGCCTGTGAGGAAAGCATAGCTCTGGGCCAGACTGAGGGCTGGAAGGATAGAACGAGCATGATTGTGAAGATCTTGCCAGGAGAGAGGGCAGTGGACCTATGGGATGGGTGAGAATCCTGGTCCATGGAGGCTGAAGTGGCCTAGGAGTGCAGACCAGGGAAGGATCTGAATAGCCCAGCCCTGTCCTGCCCTAGGCCTGGATCTCATGAGATCTTAACAGGGACCCCTCTCTGTGTATTCTTGACTTAGCTACTTCTCTTCCCTCCTGCCCCAAACCCATACCCTCCTGCATGCCCAGTAATAGCATGGAGGTAGAGAAAGGAATGGTCAAAATGCACCCTTGGAAGCTTATTTTAGGCTAGTAGATGAATTTTATTGGTGACCTCCCCAAAAAATGGGATTAACAAAGGAAAATGGGTAGAGTTGTTACCTCCAGGAATGGTCTGCCTGAGTGGTTCATGGATAAGAAAGTTCAAGAACAGTAAGAAATAGTCCTAAAGAGGATATTTTTAAGTTTCAGTAGGATTTTTAAAACAAAGTCTTAGGTAATATTCCAATATATTGTAAACTCTATCGAGTTACCTCTATTACCTTATCATAATTATAAAATGTGATCTTGCTGTCTGTCCATTTTCCTGCCCAATTATTATGGCAGGAGTATCCACTTGCCAAATATGGGGATTCAACTCATCTCAGAATGTTCTCACTGATTGAATTAGCTCACTTGGACAAGCTAAGTAAATGCCTCATGCCTCAATTTCCTCCTCTTTAAGGTGAAGATGATGCCTGCCTCATAGATTTTTGGTGAGGATTCAATAAATAAATAATTATAAAGAACTTAGTGTTTTGCACACATAATGCTAAGTGTTATCTTATTGTTATTTTTCCTGTTTCTATAGCTGTAGCCCTGTAGCATCTGATCCCGTCAGATCTGGGGAGCTAAGCGGGGTTGGGCCTGGTTAGTACTTGGATGGGAGACTGTCTGGGAAAACCAGGTGCTATAGCCTTGAGAGACGGACCCGGCAACCCACTCCCCAAAATCAATCTGCTATTGAAAACCCTATGAACAGCAGAGGAGCACTAACAATAGTGTTTCCCCTGTTGTATGTAGGGTTGCTATGAGTTGGATAGTGACTTGACGGCACCTAACAACAACAACAACTTCATGGCTGCCCAAGAATAAGACCTCTTTCTGCCCTGTCCTGGATTTTTCCAGGCCAGACCCCTCACAGAGTTACCTTTGGGAAGAGTGCTGGGCTGGCTAGCTATGTTCTTCCAGTGACAACCATGGCCACCATCCTTTGGTCTCCAAGGAAGGATATTATACTGCTTCTCTCCAAATGTGGACCACAGGCCTTTGGCTAAACCAACGGAGCCTACCCCATCCCTGTCTATGAGACATGCATAGGATTTGGGGTAAACAGAGGAGGAATCCAGCTCAGGGGAGGACTTTCCTTTGCAGCCCAAGTCCAAATTCAGCTCAGACTCTTTCTAGGCCAGCTGCTGTGCTTCTGAAGCTTCTCCCAGGGGCAGGAGCTCTTGGCCTAACCTTGGGCTCCAGATTTACCTGCCTTACCATGAAACCTTTCCAGGATAATTCACAGTGAGAATAGTTGGTTCCTTCTGAGGCTATCTCTTCTTTTTTCCTATGTCCTATGTGGCATCAGCAAGAACATTTAAAGGTAGGCCATCATTGGTGCATTTCCCAAATCCTGCATTTATACACAGCCAGGGTAGAGCAGAAGAAAGCACAGCTGCTTTGGTTGCAGTGGGATGAGAGACCCAAAGCCCCATCTGTATCGGCTTTCCCAGCCCGCCTGAGCAACCTCAGGCCATTGTGTTAAGTTTTGAATGAAGAGTCTATCTTCAAAGTATCTTTTCTTTAGTAGTTTAGGAGCACTGTATTAACAAAGTCTCCTTCATTCTCTGTATATATATATGGAGGGGCTGGGATTTGGATCAGTTGGTAGAGCTCTGTGCTGCAGTCTCTGAGGTCCTGAGTTCAATTCCCAGCACTGCAAAAATGGGAGAAGGGCCTGGCAATCCACTCCCAAGGCAATCCCAAAACAGTCAGCCATTGAAGACCCTATGAGGGTCGATATGAGTCAGATACCGACTTGATGGCACCTAACAACAACAACAACAACATGAACAAACTTCATTCTGGGTTCATAATTGAATCATTTTTACTTTAGAGTAGCCACTGGCATTGATAAAGAAGAAGTCAGAAGAAAAAGTTTCATATAAACTTAATATTCCAATAGAGAAACAAAAATTTAAAATCTACAATATACGAGGTACTTTAAAGTATATCATATTGTATTGGCTGCAACTCTGTGATAAGACTATTATATTTCATGTTGATTAAAATGGGCTCATTAAAAAGGTGAAGTTACTTGGGCTCAGTTATAATGTTATTAAGGGATGGATCTGTACAGGGCTAAAGGTCACATCTTTCTATCCCCGCATGTCCTTCTGTGGAGCTGTGAGGCAGTGTATGCTTCTTTAATTTCTGCTGTAATAAATCCTTATGATCTATTACTGCCATGAGCAGAGAAGAGAAGGGAGTAGAGCCAGTGAACCTTGAAAGGCATTTCATAGAAAGTTGGGAGCATTTAAGTGACAAGTTGAAATTGATATAGCTGACAACATTTTGGAGGCAGAGCACAAGTCCCCTGTTTCTTGGTGGACAGGACCATGGAAACAGAGAAACTCACCAACCCCCTTACAGTAGTGTACTGCAGTGGGCTACTAGATTCACTAGATTTTCTGTTAATGCCTTATATCCTATACGGTTACGTTTAGAAACTTAAGCAATCTATATTCATCAAGAGCAGTTACTGATGGAAAAAAAAGTACCATTTAGTTGGAAGCAAAACATCTTAAAATAGCACTAAATCTTGGACATATTAAAGAATAGTCAGAGTTCCATGTAGGGCAAAATCTTCATTTTGTTCAGAACATGGCTGCCAAGTTTATAAGCTAAGATTTTGTGCAAACCAGAGAACCCCATAGATGTCTCATCTGGGCAGACTTAGGAGTTATGTGACTTACTTTGTTGTTATTGTTAAAAATAACACAAACTATTCATTTAGGAATAATTTCTTATCCTTTTTAGGCTTTTCACACATTTCTTTTGTAGTTTTGAAAGAGACCTTTGCATTTTAATAGTTCATTCACCAATTCCAATAAAAATTGTTAGAAAGTAAAACTGTGACAGGCATTGGGAGTATATGATGTCCTTGGAAGCCACAGCAGTTCTACTGGTATTGAAAAGACCAGAGAGGCACAGAAAAATTCCATAAGTTCTTTTCTGAATGTATAGATTGTTGGTAATGTTATATATTGATGCTGCAATGTAATTTTTGTATGATTTTCAGAAATTGTATTCTTTAAATAGACAGAAATTATTCAAAGTTGAATACCTAGGAAGTCCATGGAGACCTGTATAAGGGTCTATGAGCCACACAAGAGCACAAGACTCTTCACTTCCATAAATGGACCACACATTGAGAGATTCAACTTTACATATCTTCTTATACTTGGATGTGTGTTTTATTGAACACTGGGAGTCCAGTGACAGGGGATGTTCTTTCACTTTTCCTATTTCTTGCCTTTCCTATTGTTTATCTTCCTTACTAGTAACCTCCTTTAGGGGATCATATACCAGTGCATTTAACAGATTAGAGAAGGTCTTGGTAATTTTCATGTCATGTCTCTCCATATCTACATTAACACATTCTGTTATTTAGAACCAAATGACTGTAGTCACTAAGTGGCAAATAGATGATGAGACTGGTGAGGTCAAATATCATGTACTTTTCCACCTTCTGTTTCCACTAAATGACTATGTGGTCATTGAATGAATTGTTGTTGTTCATGTGTAGATAGAGGTACTGAATCCAGGGGCTTAAAAGACTCTTCAAAATTTTACAGCATGTACGTAGACGATGAGGAATCAGATCTCATTTTTTTCTCTTCTAATTAAATTTTGTTTTCTGTCAGACTCTGCATCCTTGAAAAGAAAGTCCCTATAAAACAAAATTCCTTGGAAACTAAATGGTGCAGTTGTATAACTTCAGATTCAGACAATATTTTTTCTAGAATCTTTCAGACTATACAGAGACTTTCACAACATCTATAAACAATGTGCATTTTATTCATTTAAATGAAATCAACAGAAAAACCTGTTTCAGTCAAATACAATTCAATTTGTTGTAACAAGTGTGATTGACTTTGCAAACTAGGGTACGAATAAGGTCATGTGGTAGTCATCAGTATGCTCACCAAATATTTCAGCTTTCAACTCTTAGCAACATGATATGATTGCACTTCCTGGCTTTCTTGTTGGGGGATGGGCCTGTGACTAGATCTGGCTAGCATATTGGGAACAGTGGGTGTGTGTCCTTTCCAGGTCATAGTATTTAATATCAGGTCTGAGACTCCATGGTGTTCTGTTCTCTTTGGCATGGTGGGCTGGTAAATGGGACACATGGTGGTTTCTCCTCAGCCTAGATTCTTGAGTCATTAAAAAGAGCAAAGCCCACTATTAGCATTAATGTGGAAGAGAAATAAGCTTTTGTTGTTTTAAGCCACTGAGATTGGGGTAAACAGAGGAGGAATCCAGCTCAGGGGAGGACTTTCCTTTGCAGCCCAAGTCCAAATTCAGCTCAGACTCTTTCTAGGCCAGCTGCTGTGCTTCTGAAGCTTCTCCCAGGGGCAGGAGCTCTTGGCCTAACCTTGGGCTCCAGATTTACCTGCCTTACCATGAAACCTTTCCAGGATAATTCACAGTGAGAACAGTGGATTTTTGTTACTATAGTATAATTTTATATAACCCTTGCTCATATAGGTAATGTTTCTCTTATTTTTCAGCTGATCTTTGGAACTCTCAAATATTATCATCTACTTTTCAATCGAAATTTTTTTTCAGTACTGGGGGTTGAACCCAGGGCTTTGTGGTGGCATGCTTGGCAAGTGCTATACTGCTGAGCTGCACCCTCAGCCCATTTTTTAAAACTTTTTGAGACAAGTTTTCACTAAATTATGCAGACTATCTTTGGTCTCGAACTTGCGATCCTCCTGCCTCTGCCTCCTGAGTCGCTGGGATTACAGGCATGTGCCACTGTGCCTGCCCAATCAACTTGTTTTTTTTAAAAAAGTCCATGGTTTATTGTATCCAAAAGGATCATAAAAATACTACAATTCTTGGTCAGTCTAATTCTGCCTTTCTCTTATCTCTGCCACATAGTATGCCAAAGATGAGTATTTTCTTGTCCTTTACTAGTATGATGGTGATATCCTGGAAGAACCAGATTTCTACACAGGTCTAAGTGTGCCCCATGAGAAGATATCAGCTACTGAAACTCATACTTAAGTCCTTAGCTGTTGCCCAAAGTGCAGCAGTGGGCAAGGATGGCTGGACCGATGCTCTCCCTCTACTGAAACCATATCTATTTCCCATGTATTGGGTCAAAATGGGTCACTCTATGGTACTTGTTGCCTCATTCTGTCAGGAGACCACAATTAGAGTCATGATTCATCAGAAACATTCTCACAGTCTTAGCCACCAAAAAATATTTCTAAAGAATCAATATTTGGGCCATGCTTAGGGAGACACATATATGTATGCAAAATTAATTCAAATGTGTTAACCTGTCCTGTCATCATTATAGAGACAGAAGCTCTTTGGAAAGGTGAATGGAGGGAAGATTCATAGAGCTAATAATTGGTTTGTCACTACAGGAAAAAAAAGCTGTTCAAGTAGACATGAAAGTGTTCAGGAAACAGTGAAGGCAGAGGGGTAGAGCAGGAGAGGGAAAGATAGGACATACTTCTGTCTTCTGCATGGGGAGTGTGAAATAACTGTAGGATAGGATTTTAGAAAACAAGATGGTAAAGAAAGTGATAAAAGATGTTGACTTTTGCCAGCAAATGATAGTCACCATCCCAAATGTGTTTTGTAGGTACAATGTTTCAAAGCCTTTCATATGTGATATGTGACTTTTACAGCTGAAAGAGTTCTGTTCACACTGAATTGGAGTCAGTATTAGATCTTCTAAATTCAAAGGAGAAATGATCCTCAAGGAGATCACCTCCATCATCTCCAGGGTCCTTTTCCGTTCACAATTCTCAACATGATGGTGGCCGTGGGGCTGGGAACCTCGGTGTGGCTCACCTTCCTCTGCACTTCTTTCCACTTGCTCCTGCCACCCATGTCAGATGCCACAGGAAGCAGCTCTGTTTTGTGGTCAGACAAGAGGGAGGTGGAAATCTGCACTTTAAAGGAAGCCTCAAAAGCTGGCTACCCGTTGTTATCCATGCCACAGGACACCGCAAGATTGGGGGAATTCACTGAGGAGTTTGTGGGTAGCTTGTGCATTCTCATTAATTAGGAAATGAGCTTGCTGGCTGTAAACTGGAGGGTAAGGAATGTCTTTATTTAAAATTGAGGAAATGAAGCGTGGGAGGGTAGATAATGGCCAGGCTTTTTACATCAAATTGAAGTGGTTTACTTGTCTTTGCTTTAGGGGCGCATTTTAACCTCAGTACCAAAGTGGGTCCCTTGACAGTCTGGGCAGTCCTCGGAAGGATGGATTTGTTTTACAAGATTTCCTGTATGAGCATGATTCTCAGTAATATAAGTAACCTTATTGATTATAAGTCTTTTTCTTCCCCCAAATTGCCCATCAGATTTTCTTGTTTAAAACTCAAACTTCAATGCAATTGCTTTTGATCTCTAAACCAAGTCTCCTTAGGCTCACCAGCTTGTGGATAATACATAATAAACAGTAATTGTATCTGGACTCACTAGTGTAATTCCAGACCTCTAGCTCGACTTTTAAGCAGTTGTTCTTATTTTCCCCCCTCCTGTTCTCCATGCTGGGATCCAAATCCAGGTCAATTAGGGGCAGTGCCTCATGTGACCACTAGGAGCCACTCTGCATACTAGGGTTGGAGTCCAAAGAGCTGGTACTAAGGGCCCTTGAAGCCACTTCAAGGCCCTGTATAGAGCTGGGATCCCTTCATTCCTCATTGTGCAGAAGCTACATTGGGTTCCACACAAATGAGGAGAAAGCCTGTCTTCCTCACTGCACTTACGCTTTGTCTGTCCAGCGCCAGAACCATAATCCTTGTGCCTGTTGGCCTTGTCTGGCACAGGACCCATTCCTGACTGGTATAGTACCTGGACCCACACATGAAATAAACAGAAGTTTGTTCTGCAAGTCACAGTTTCTCCCTGCATATGTTTGCAAAACTATTGTATTATTCTTTTCTAGGAACCTGTCATTTAGCGCAGTTGGTAGAGTGCTGCTCTGTGTTCTCTGAGGCCCTGAGTTCAATCCCCAGCACTACAAAAATGGGAGAAGGATCTGGCAGGTCAATCCTGAAACAATCCTGAAACAACTAGCCATTGAAAACCCTGTGCATAGCTGAGAAGCCCTGGCATGGTGCCAGGTGTGGCACAGTGTTGGGGAGTGTTTTGTTCTATGGTATGTAGGGTTGCTATGAGTCGGACCCAACTTGACAGCCCTAACAGCAACAACAGCCCCCAAACAAACAAACAAGAGCAAAAAGTTCCAACAACCTGACCTTGTCCCCAGCTCTGGCTTCTGATCTCTACATGTTCCCTGTACCTCTCCCATGCAACCCTGCCATGATGCCATCTGTCATGGTGTGATCAGTTAGGAGAGGGGCTCACCTGACTTCATGCCATGTGATTTGGGCTTTCTTCCTCCAAACTATGAACAAAATAAACCTTTTTTTTCTTTATAGGTTATCTAGCCTCCTGTTTTTCACTATAGTAACAGAAAACTAATCCAAATTTTTTCTTCCCTTCTGAGATCTTCCTTGTTTCTTGTCAATAACACTAACTGCTTCTAGGTGTGCACTCTCTCCATTTCACATGCCCAGCAATCCTATCCTCAACATTATTTATAGTTGCTTCAGCACCCTTCACAGAATGATGCTCTTGGGATTTTTCCCACTTGCTTCTAGAAATGGTGAGAATCTCCTAAACATTCTTGAGCTGCTGCTTTTCAGAGCTACGTTAATGATGGGACTGTGGAGTATGGGGGGCTGGCATAGGCATTTTAAGCATAAATAGGCCTGAAATGAATAGAATTTTATCAGAGCTCTAGAGAAATTAAGTTCTAGGCAGAATTAGATGCATTTTTCATTTATAGTTATTCTCAATTTTGTTGTTTTTGTTCAGTGCCATGGAGTCATGTCTGACTCATAGAAACCCTCAGGGTTTTCGATGGCTGACTGTTTTGGGTTTGCGCTCCCATGTCCTTCTTCCATTTTTGTGGTGCTTGGGATTGAACCCAGGCCCTCAGGGACTGTACTATGGCATTCTGCCAACTGATCTAAACCCTAGCCCTTCTCAACTTTGGTCCTAATATTTTAAAAAGAATATCTTATCTTTATTTTTAGGAGAAATATAACTTAAATATAGAAAAAAAGATGATTTAAATTTTATATTTCTAAACTCACACTGTATGTTTATGCTTACAGAATTGAGTAATAGGCTGAAAGGGCTTATATACATAGGCATATACTGAAAATGTATAATAGGAAAATGTGCTTTTATTGGTATCTTTATTTGCCCATGATAACCCATAAAACAAGAAAAAATATTTTCCTCTACTTGTTCGAATTAGTCTGAGTTTCTAGAAGACAGAGATTACATTTTTTTTGATCTCAGAGTTCTCAGCAGAGTATAGCACAATAGACACAGTAGCTATTCTGTAAGTTTTTTTTTATGTATGAAATTAAATTCCTACATAACAAGCAGTATTTTTGTGATTAGAAAGCATGAAATGAGTGAAGTCACTTGAGATTTTATTCTGGATCTAGATGGGTCTCTGTCCTGTGTTCTGCATGAGTGATGCCCCTGAGGGTTCTTGTGGGTCTAGGGTAAGACAAATTCAAAGAGGGGGAGAAGCAGAAGTGACTCCCTATTCTCAGTTGGTATACTCTATTTTTCAAAAAACATTTAATGATGTTGTTATGCCCTATCATACTTAGTGAAGCTTCATTTGACATTTGATATATATAAACTTGCCAGGGCCCAGTATCTTCTATTTCTAGAATGATCTTCCCAACAAGCAGTTCTGCTTATGTCATTGATCATGTCTGTGGCTTCCCACTATCGATGATATGCTTTAGCCCTGTTCACAGTGAGTAGCACCATGCTCCATTCTTCATCAACCAAGCCCACACCTTGTTCTCCACCTGTCCTGAAGCACTCACAGTTTTCTAGAATTCATTCCCTATCCTGCTTCTAGGCCTTTGGGTAGGAGGGGATGGAGGCTTCTCAATATGGGGCTAAAATTTCATGCAGATTTCTCATTTCTCTACCCCTGCTGCATTTTGAAGGAAAAAGATGGTGTTTCGTGGCATCTTTCTGAATATTAACCAGAGACCCCTGCTATGACCTCTTCCCCAGCAGGGTTTGAAGTTAATAATGAAAAGATCCCATCTCCCTGTAAGGGCTGGGATGCCTTTTTGCTTCCCCTAAAAGAGGCAAGGGCTGGGATTTAGCTCAGTTGGTAGAGTGCTGTGCTGCAATCTCTGAGGTCCCGAGTTCAATGCCCAGCACCGCAAAAATGGGAGAAGGGCCTGGCAATCGACTCCCAAGGCAATCGCCAAACAGCCATTGAAAACCCTATGAGGGTCACTATGAGTTGGATACCGACTCAACAGCACCTAACAACAACAACAACAACAAAACAGGCAAGGAACATGTAAGGGTCTGAGTGTTACATGAATCTATTTAGTTTTTATCGTTCATCTTGCCTTTCTAGATCAGTGGCCTTTGCTCTTCAATTGGGCCACAGAAGCACCTGCCTTTAGAATGTGAGGGGACTCATGTTTTCTCTCCTCTTCCACTAGCTATTCCCCCATGCTATATAAATAGTGGATTGAGGAAAAGGCACTTACCCATATCTAAACCAAATCATTAAGTGTGGAAAATCATTCTTGCTCAAGTTGGGGAAAATGCACATTGACCCCCCCCCCCCTTCTTATTCACTTGGGGGAGGAAGGAGTCATAGTGAATGATGTAACCAGTTTAGGATGCTTTTCCATAGCTGTGATCCCATGTAGGAGAGAGTTAAATTTCCTTTTCCAAGAAATTATCACACTCCTAAGTGAACAGCTCACTTTTGCCCTCTCCCTATTTGTGGCAAAACTGATTTGCCTGAGATCTGGAAGTTCACTAACACTTCATTGTGAATGGGAAGAACAGAACAGAGCTCCAGGGAGCAGGCGAGGACAAGAGGTCAGTGTGCCAACAGGGATTCAGGGCCTTGGGTTCCTTGGACTTCACCCGCCTGGAGGCGTTCTGACCCCAATTGCCAGGTGTTGGGGGCTGTGTGCCCTCTGCTGGTCAGAGCAACAGATGCGGCCGGCCTGTAGCATGTGGTTAATGAATTTTAAGCTTTTTCTCCACAGGGGCAGATTTTGAGCTTAAGGCTGCTGCTTAAGGTTGTAAGATGATGAGGATGGGGAAAAAAGGCTTGAGTTGTTTAGGCAAATCTTAAATTTAAAGAAGTGAAGTAAAAGAACTCATCTTATGTTCTACCCAGGCCACACATGTCCCCACAGTATGGAATGTGGCTTTAAACTTGTTCTAATGAAATTCAGCTCAATGGGACAATATACCAATGTGTATGTCTTGGTGTTTACAGTAAATGGAAGTGCAAGGAGAATTACCTATCCACTCAAACACTCCGTTCAACATATTCCACTCTTTGGGGGGAGTAGAATATTTTGCACATTTGTATGCTTTTACTTATGGTTAACATAGAGCTTTCTAAAATCAACATCATAATTTCAGAGCTTAAAATCTATTTGGATTTTATTTATCTGTCTCTATCTATCTATCCATCTATCTATCTATCTATCTATCTATCTATCTATCTATCTATCATCTATCTATCTACAATCAGTGCATGCTACGCAAGCATTCCATGCTGAGCTACATTCCCAGCTGCATTTATTTTCTTCACCATTCAGCAAACATCATGGGCGTCTAGTGTGCACTCACACATGTCTTGCTTAGAGTGCTAGGAGATGGAGGTGGAAAGGATTGGATGTGGAGGAAGAGGAAGAAGGAAGAATGGGGAGGGCTTGAAGTGGGGATAGCAGTGATACCAGGATGAGCAGATCGAGGTCTGACATCACAGTCAGGAGTCTCATTTTGGACATGTTGTATCAGAGGTTGCTGCAGGTAAATATACCCACTAGATGGGCAGAGATAGGAGTCCTGAGCTCAGAGAGAGGGAGCAGCTAGAGGGGGAGATTTGGGATTGACCAGTGTGGAGCCTAAGACACCAGTGAGTGCCTTTAGGAGGAGGATCTAGAAAGAGACAGGCACGGAGGCAGAATGGAGCATCACTTTCTTCTCTTTCCCTTGGCAGAGGGAGGTGACAATTTCATTACCTTCCTCTAAAATAGCAAACCTTCTTGAGAATGCAGTGAGGGTAACATTTTGCCTTAATGAGAAATCTGTTTAAAAGTAAGTTTTTTTTTTTAATTTTTCTCGAACTTCACACTTTCAATTCCTTATCATAAAATCTGGTGAGTTTAGCATCTTGTATTTAATGTTAACCAAGGTATGGCTTTGCTTGCTTGCTTGCTTATTTTTGTTTGTTTTGGGTGTACATGGGGATTGAACCCAGTGCCTCACACATATGTTGCAAGTGCTCTACCACTGGGCTGTACCTTCATTCCCTTTATTATTTTTGATTTTGAGACATGGTCTCAGTAAGTTGCACCAGGCTGCTTCTGGCCTCAAATTCACAGTCCTCAACCTCCAGAGTCACTAGGCTTATAAGCCTGTGCTGTGGCCCCCAGCTCACTGCTCAGTTTCTTAACCACTGCACTCTCGTTGGAGAATTATAGCCTAAGTAATGTCCATGCCTGCAGCCGTACCCTGTGGAGTCAAGTCCAGTCAGATCTCAGAAGCTAAGCAGGGTTGGGCCTGGTTAGTACTAGGATGAGAGACTGCCTGGGAACACCAGGTGCTGTAGGAATGGTAGAAGGACCCAGAAACCCACTCCCAAAAAGCAATCAGTCACTGAAAATCCTATGAATAGCAGAGAAACACTGACAATAGTGTTTTGCCTATTGTACGTAGAATTGCTAATGAGTCAGAGACTGACTTGATGGCATCTAACAACAACAGCAACAACAAAAATAACAAGTAATGTCCATAAACATTGCTAGGATGTGTTTCAGGTGTTTTGACTTCAGGACCTTTTACCTATGATTTTTGATCTGAATCCATGATGTTGTGCATTCCCCTAGAAACTATTCCTAATTTAGCAACTCTGGCAGCTCTCTTTCTCAGACTGAAGCTCCTGGTATCAAGCAGCCCTTTGCTGAGCTGTAGGATCTTGTTTCTTCCACATTACATAATGCAACATACACAAAGTAGATGAGGATTGTAACTAACTCACAACTTTCCTGTATAGTTCCTGAATATTCTTTTTTCATTTTTTTAGTGGGAAAAATGAGCACTATATTATAAATTTTCTTTACACACTTTGGGCAATACTTAAACATTTAACTCTTAGCCATTTGTGATTTTAGTGGAATAGGGTTTTCCTTTTGGTAACTTTCGTTGTCCAAACATACTCTGAAATGCATTGGGAATTATGGTTTCAGCACATGTAAGCCTAAGGCAAAAGTATGAGTAACACATAATATTTTGTTACATTTCATGAACAAACCACTGTTTTGTGGTAGAATACAAAATATAGCTAAGTAGTTTAGATCACTATCATGCATTACAAGGTTAGGTTTTCAATTTACGTGATTACTCCAAGCTCATTAGAAGTATATTCTCTAGCTCTAGGAAACGCAGCCTAGCAAATGTGGTTTCCCTTGTGAAAATGGTATTTTTAGTCCATTTATTATGTTTTTAGTTTATCTCGATTATTTCCCTTTGTTCTTTTAGTACATAGTCAAATTCACAAATAGACTTACCAAGTCTATTTTACCAATGAGCCAAAAAGGGTAGAAAAGAAAAAATAGAAAAGAAAACTCATTGTTGTTATTTGTTAACTTATGCTCTATTTTCAGAATGTCACACACACTGTATCAATGAAACCAATATTGCAATTTGTGCTCTTTAGACCAAAATAACTCTTACGTAGCAGAAAAGCTCTGAGTTGCAGTTCGGGCACTGGCACATGCTGGACAGCCAGTTTGACTTTCTAATGTTTTGGTTTGCTCCCCTAGAAAATGAGCCTCAGGTCATGGGCTCTGCTGTATGAAAGCTCTTTGAGGTATGTTAAGAATAACTTGAGCTATGTGAGGACAGATGGATGGGCTCATGCTCTCTTCCTAGCTCTGAGATCTTCACTACAACATTTAAACTCTTTGAGCCCTAGTTTCCTCATCTGCAAAACATTGATAATGATGGTATCTACAGGATAGGATTATTGTGCAGACTAAATGAGGTGACGGATGTAAATACCAGAGACCAGGATGTGTGCAAGGTAGCTTCTCTCAGCATACTAAGTTCTTCCCCTTCTTCCTCACAATAGAAATATCCTTACTTTATTCTTTCACACTATCTCTCAACTTTTATTTATATATGAATACTTAAAATTGTACTTAAAACTCTTAATAAATAGAATGAAAACAAGTGTTGACTGTGATGGTATAGCTGGTACCTAAAGGATTGGTGCTGACTTGGTCTAGCTCACGCTCACTGAGCTTTTGCTATGCATAACACCTTGGACTCACAAATGATGGCTTAGGCTGTCTCTGAATTCTTGACAAGTCCACATTTCAAAATGCTAGAGTTTTTTAAAGCAAAATAAAAATGTATTATTGGCAATATAATGGTCATTATTTGACTATAATTCATTTCTTTGGCTTGAAATGGAAACATTGACCATATTGTTAAAACGGAAATATTATCTGCTGGATGCTCCTTCTGGAGAGTTTAGGGGCTTTGGGAGAAAGGTCAGCAGGACTTTGCTCCAGACAAGATGTGTGAAGGAAATATTTATGCATCATCAATCTGTGAGTCTTAAGTAGACAAACATGCATTGAAATACTTTCACATGAAATTTTTTGAATAATCACTTGAATCTGGCGTATGTTTGCAATTCTTTTAACTTCATTTTTAGAGACGTTTTCTCTTCTTGTTTTGACCATCAGGAAGCTTAAAACTGGATCTGTGGCTGAATTATATTAACCTTGTGATATTTTAGCTTGAATTTCATTTTTCTTGGCCCAATATTTGTAATTTGTCTTTCATTTTATTTCTATTGGTGATCTCATAAACTTTGTTGAGTAGAAAGGAGTTTTAGTTTAACAAATGAATAAATAGGGAGAAATAAAGGGAAACCACTTGCTAGAAGAGACCTGGTTCTCAAATGAGTCAGATAGTTGACATGTAATGGGTAACACAAACATGGGTCAAATTACAACTCATCTGCTCCCCCTTGGGAATTGCATTAGTTTTGGCAAAGTTCAAATTGAATATTTGGAGAGGGGGGTCTTCTGAGCAGAGACCAACAAATCCAAGTGATTCTAGGCTGCTCTTGGGATCAGAGTGCTGCTTTAAACAACTGCCCTGATTTTTCTCAGTTTATTATGCATGGCTTCACTTTGGCCAAAGGGGATTTAGCCTGGCTTATGACTGCAAATTCTATCATGAACCTTGGTGTTGCCCTTTGTCAGTCTAAGATTAATGGTGGTCATTCTCAAAGCAACTTGGTGTATGTCAGGGTTTCCATGTGGATCAACACTTCTCCTGTGATCCGGAACTCAAGGCTTGGGAGGCAGGGCAGGGACTTGGAATCTGGATCAGGACATGGGTTTGAGATGTTTCCCCTAAGCACATGTAGTTCTGGACTGCCCAGTGTTGACAGCATGAGAGGGCACCTTATTGTACATTTGTGTACATTTTTTGGCTCTCATACATTTTTATAGTCAGGGTATACCAGAATTAGTAATAAAATTCCAGAATGGCCATGTGTTTTAAGGTATAATTCCTTTCCCAACGTTGAAACTGAACAGGCTATTAGACTACAAATCTGCAAACAATCAGGCATTCTCTTGTTCAAAGTAAAGCAAATTAGCAAAATTTATCAGAAAATCCAGTTTTCTTTAAAGTGCCATTTCCTTGCCGTATCATAAAGGTTAATAATGATTTATTAAAATAACACCCTAGGAAGTTTTCCATTTTAGATCACTGATGGTGGGATGTGATTGAAAGAGGAACAAAATGTACTGGATGTTCTTTTGCAAACTTTGGAAAATAAGGTTATTAAATCTCCATGTGGTATGTTGGTTTTATTTAATTAAATTAATTAATTAATTTTGCAATGCTGGGGATTGAACCATGGGCCTTGTGCATGGGAGGCAAACACACTGAGCTACATTCCAGCCCCTGGTTTTATTTTAAATGAAATACTCTCCTTGTATCTCAGGTGTCCATTGCTTCTCTTGTGATGAAAATTCTGTGAGGATCCAGGCACAATGGTGCATGCCTGTAATCCCAGCAACTTGGGAAGCTGGGGTGGGAGAATCATGAGTTTCAGGCCAGAGAGAGACAGCCAGAGCCACTTACACAGAGCCTGTCTCAAGACAAAAATAAATAAATAAATAAATAAATAAATAAATAAATAAATAAATGAATGGGCAATGGGTATAGCTCCCTAGTGGAGCACTCGCCTAGCACGTGCAAGGCCCTGGGGTTAACCCCCTAGTACTGCAAAACTAAACTAAACTAAACTAATTTTTGAGGAGAAAACCTCAAGTTTGACTGAATTATATAGTAGAATTGCCTACTAGTAGTAGCAGTAATAGTCACAATACTGCTGCTCCTAATAGCTAACTTCTTCTGAGTGTCTGCCAATTTTTTTCTATGTATTCCACATGCTTTATTTCACTTAAACCTCATCCTATATGGCAACGATGATTATTATCTCCATTTTGCAACCCTGTAAAGGCAGGCATTTTTATTATCCTCATTTTATAGGTAAAGAAATTGAGGCACAGATTGGGTAAGGAACTGGTCCAGGGTTATGGAGCCATTAAATAGTAAAGATGATCTCCAGATCTGGACAGCTCACATGCAGAGAAGCTGCTTCAACAACTGTCAGTTGCCTCCTAGTCATTTTTTGTTAATATTTTATTAATTTGTGTTACCTTAAAGCACTGCTAGAAAACTTGATTCCCTCTCTTTTTATTCAATACCCTGTGCTGTGGTAATGAGCCTAATAATATGTTATGAAGTTTGTGTGTATGTGTGTGGTGTGCCTTATAGCCAAAATGTATTGATAGACTTGGTCAAGCATTGCTCAAAGTTCCTTATGGGCATTACAACATTTAATTTGACTCTTACTTAGGTATCATTAAGGATAATAATTAGAGCTTTCTTCATATGTTGTTGTGAAAATTAAATACGTTAATATATTCAAAGTGCTTTGGATTGCACAACACATAGTAAGTGCTCAGTAAATGCTGGTTGTTATCATACTTACGTTCCTGGTGGTGAGACTGAGACTTTAGTGAGTCTGAATACTTGATCTCAGGTCCTCTGGTGTTTAAAGGCAGCGTAAATGTTTGAATTGCTTTAGGGCCCTACTCAGCCATCACACAAGCAAGAAAAATTAGGACTTTGTTTTTACGTATTTATTTTGCCAGATTGTGTTTTGTTCCAGTTATAGAAAGCAGCATGGTATCAAGATTAAGACAATTAGCTCTATAGTTTACCTGCCTAGATTGTGTTATCATTTCCATCCCATGACAGCTGTTCACCCTCGGGAAATCTACATAAACTCTCTGTGCCTAGGATTTCTCATTTGTACAATGGTGATAATTATAGTAGTTTATATCTCACAGGATTGCTGTGAGGATTATATGAGAAAACTAAAACTCTTTATATAGCCCCTGGCATGCAATAACATTCAAATAAGATTAGCTAATATTATTATGGCTATGAGAAATAAAATCACATTTGGATTTCACATATATATTTTGAATTTTGAAGTCACAGATTAAATCCTGGGAGCCAAATTCAGGGAATGCTGATATGAACTACGTGAGACACTCTGAGAGTTGTGTGTGAAGTCTACTCTGGGAGGCAGAGTGTGGGCTCTCCTAGTAGGGGCTTGAGAGGGTCATGGTGAGGCTGCTCTCACAGCATGCTTTTTGTGTATTGAAATTAAGAATAAGAAAATGTCAGAAAAAGAAAAAAGTAGGGTATATTTAAAAGCACTCTTTTAGCTCCAGACTGAATCCCAAACCTACCACAATCTAGTCTCATTTAATTTAATCTGTATATATATTCTACCTATAGTCAGGTGTTGCAACACAACCCAGGGCACTACAAGCCACTACTCATCAAAGACACTGTTTTTTTAAACAAATTTGACAGTATTATATATATTAATAAATTATTGATAATATTTTATAATACTTGTTTTCTGGACATCCTTAGCTACCCAGGATACCATTTTTCCCAAACCTCCCAATCCCAGTAAAGTAAATGGAATGATTTGTTGTGGAGGTACTTTAATTTATGATCTTTAATTCTTAGGTGAGTAAAAAATAATTTTGCTATCAATATATGGGGAATCTGTCTACAGCCATCCCATCCTGGCATCCGATCTTGTCAGGGTTGGGCCTGATTAGTACTTGGATAGGATACCTACTGGGAGTACTGTGTGCTAAATACTTGGTAGAAGGACCCAGCAGCCCACTCTGGAAACAATCAGCCATTGAAAATCCTGTGAATGGCAGAGAAGCAGGGACCTGGTGCTGGGCATGGCACAGTGTGGAGGAGTCTTTCGTTCTTGTTGTACATAGGGTCTTTCTGAGTTGGATACGACTTGACGGCACCTAACAACAACAACAGCAGCAGCAACAAAGATATGGGGAATCTAGAAAGACTCTGAGCAGAAAATCAGAATGCCATGTGACCTTGTTAAATTTGGGCCCCAGTAGGCCTCTGGCCTGGTGCAGAACAGGTACCCAAAGCATGTTCCAGGCTTCACTGGCCAGAGCTTTATTCAGTCAAATGGTTGGGCAGAGTCCTGTTCAGCAAGTCCTTCCTGTGTCTGCATCTTGAAGTGTTTTCCCTATGTTTTCCTCTAGTAGTTTCAGTTTCAGGTCTTATATTAAGGTCTTGGATCTATTTTGAAGTGATTTTTATATAGGGTCAGAGGGATGTAGTTTCATTTTTCTGCATGTGTATAATCCAGTTTTTCCAGTACCACTTGTTAAAGAGGTGGTCTTTTTCCCAATGTATGTTTTTGGCACTTTTTGTAAGAGTCAGATGGCTGTAGCTGCACAGACTTATTTTTGGGATTTCTATTCTATTCCGTTGGCTTACGTGTCTAACAGGATATTTTTATTTGACTAATGGTGGTCCTAGAAAGTAGATTTTCCCATTTTCATATAAATAAGTGCAGATATTTAATAAATGTTTCACTTTAAATATGAAAAGAATATCTTTAGTGAATTAAAGGTCAGTATGGTTATGACAGTTTTATACCATGCTATTAGGCAAATAGGCATTATGTCTTGCTTTTAACACCTATAATTATTAACCATTTTTCCTTCTTATTTAATATTTAAAAAAAAATTTTCTAAAGACATTTGCTTCTATTCCACCCTGTTCTGAAGAATTTGTTCCTAAAGGATAGAATTATGTCTTTAAAAGGTGGAAGGTTACTATTTTAATGTCTAGCGGGATATCTTTGCCATAGGGGGCTTAATGAATACCCTTAGATGATCAAGGTTAAACGATGAAAGCATTGAGAGGTCATCCAGCCCTGACTTTGAATACGAACACCTCCAAAGTTTCTGTCAGGCTTGAAGCTTTATACTTTTATGCTATCTGAAGTATCCATGAAATGTCTGCTTTTGACATATTTTTAAAGAAATTTGACTCTTGCAGTATAAGAGCTCAGATGTCCAGTAAAATTTGGAGATAATTCAATGGTTAGATTTATGTGTGATTTTTTTTCTTAGTAACTGACCTGTTCTTCTAGGAAAAAAAGGAAATTAGCTACTTAAAAGAAATCACTACTGATGCCCTATATAAAAATAAGTTCTATTGGAGTTAAAGAGTTAAATTAAAAAAACTCTGAAGACTTAAAACATCTCAGAAATTATGTAACTTCCTAACTTTGTATGTAAAATTGATTCTGAACATTGAAAAGCAAAAGCGACATACATATTTTTCATTGAAGAATAACTGTATTTTCTTCTGAATGCTTGTAATGATATGACCTTTGTGCTATTTTTAAAAAGCCAAATACGTTCTTCTTTCTTATGTTGTACTAATTGTTGAAAATTATGTCTTTGTTTTTATATTTATTCTATCAGACTGTGACAAATAAGATTTTATTTTGTTTTAATTGCCTTTCTTCTATGTAATTGAGAGAAAAATATTTTTACCTCACTGTAACCCTGCTCCTTAGTCACATGTTTATAATTCTATTTCATTCTTTTTCTAAAGACATTCTTCTTAGAGCCCACTGATTTCCTGTTTTAATTTTGACTGATTCATTTTTAGGCCTGTTACAAAGTTAACATCCTGAGAATTATTTTCAAAGGACTCTTGAGTGGTTTCAACATTATATATCCCTTATATATTTTTCTTTTGACCTCTTTATTCTTATTTTGTTAGAATACTTTAAATCTCTTATTCAATGGCTTATAAACTTCCCAAATTTAAATTGATCTTTCTAGTAGTCTTGCTCTCTCCACAGTCTTCATAGTTTATATCGATAGTAGCTCCAGCTTTCTAGTTGCCCAGCCACAAACCTTGAAACCACATTTGAATCTTTCTCTCGTTGACACTCCACATCTAGTCCAACAGCAAATGCTGTAACTTTACTGGGAAATTATTTCAGAACTTAACCATGCTTCTATTGCAACTATGTGCGTAATCACTGTCTTAGAATTTTACAAAACTTTGTCGTCATCAATAAACTGAAATACTTAAGAGGAGACAGCCAGTACCATGTCTTAATAAATTCTGTTTTGAATGTGAAAAACTTCCCCCACAAAGTCCCTTGATGGCATTTAGTAGCTATTTTCAAATATCTTAGGGAATTCTAGACAAATTGAAATAGTAAAAAAAAATGTTAGAGGTCACATTGTCGGTTATTTGTGTAGCGTCTTCGTTTATAAAGTACTTTACATAATTGTCTTCTTTCATCTTGATCTTCCTACCTAGTCATTTTTCACTGTTGTGCAAATAAAGAAACCAAATGTAGAATCTAAATTATTTCTCCTAACCTTGTTAATGGTGATGACATGAGGATTTAAATGATTTTTCTGTTTCTGATTTTTAATTCTGTCTTTCACTTTTCTTATGTCTTCTTGTTATTGCTGTTGGGTGCCGTCAACTTGGGTCTGACTCATAGCAACCCTATGTACAATAGAAGTAAACACTTCCTGACAATGTGCTAGGTACCTGATCTTTTTATATTTAAGTCCATTGTTGCAGACACTGCCAATCCACCAAGTTGAGGGTCTTCCTTTTTTTTATTTTGTTGGCCCACCACTCTCCCAAACATGATGTCCTCCTCCAAGGATTGATCCCTCCTGACAATATGTCCAAAATAGGTAAGACTCAGTCTAGCCATCCTGTCTTCCAAGGAACACTCTGGTTTCACTTCTTCTAGGATAGATCTGCTGGTTCTTTAGGCAGTCCATGGTATAATCCAGTACCCTAATTCAAAAACATCAATTCTTGTCCCCCTTATTCACTGCTCAGCTTTCAGAAGCATGTGATGAGACTGATCGTACCATGACATGAGTCAAGTGCACCTTCATCTTCAATGTGACATCTTTACTTTTCAACACTTTAAAGAGGTCTTTTGCAACAGCTTTTCCCAATGCAATGCGTCTTTTGATTTCTTGACTGGTGTTGTTTGTAGAACCAGGTGAAGCAAAATCTTAGACAAACTCAATTTTTTCTCCATTTATCATGAAGTTATGTACTGACTCAGTTGTAAGGATTTTTGTTTGCTTGAGGTTGAGGTGCAATCCACACTGAAGGTTATGTTCTTTGAACTTCATCAGTAAATGTTTCAGATCCTCTTCACTTTTGGCAAGTGAAGTTGTGTCATCTGCATAAGTGAGGTTGTTAATGAGTCTTCCTTCAGTCATAATGCCATGTTCTTCATAAAGTCCAGTTTCTCAGATTATTTGCTCAGCATAGAGATTGAAGAGGTACAATGAAAAAATACAGTCCTGACACATACCTTTCTTGACTTTAAACCAGGCAGTGTGTCGTTGTTCTTTTTGCACAGCTGCTTCCTGGTCCATGTACAGATTCCTCATGGAGGCATAATTAGGCCCTGTAGTCTGAACTGATAGACAGAGGTTTCTACTGAACAAAGATAGACAGTCTCATAATTAGGCTGTCCAGCATTAGAATTTGTCCCAAACTTGCCATATCTAGGACACATTCAAATGTTGGACACCCCTACCTCTAACTCCTCTCCCACCCTGGCCAGGAATAGCACAGCAGTCCCACTTTGGCTAGGAGATACCCACATATTTTCTCTCAGAGATGAGACCCTATTATTTATAAAGACCCATGGGTATGTCTACTCTGTAAGAATCTGTAAATCAGAGATAATAACTTCACTTCTTGCAACCTCATTTCATAGAGCTACATTTTATTAAATTATTAAAACTACTAAATTATTAATCATAAGTACAACTTTGTTTATTAATCTTTTATACTTACTATTTGCATTATTTCCTTCCATCCCATAGTGGGCCTATGTATATTCAAAATGAAAGCTGAAGAAATTTTCTGGTAAATACATGGAAAACACTTTTTTTTCCTGTGCTGGGTGTTGAACCCAGGGCCTTGCCTATGCTGGGCAAGTGCCCTACCACTGGGCTGCATCCACCACCCTTTATTTAATTTTTACTTTGAAACAAGGTCTAAGTTGCATAGGCTGCCTCTGGCCTTGAACTTGCTATTCTCATTTCTCCTGGCTCAGCCTCCTGGGTTGCTGGGATTGTAGGTGTGTGCCATGGCACCTAGCTGGATAACATATTCTTTATTTCACATTGCCAAATGGTATACACCTATTAAATTTCTTGTTTTTCTTCATCCAGAGTGCCTAAACATTTTATATTAAAATATAGAAGAAATGAATAATTTCTGAAAAATTTGTAATTTATTGGTTTTGTTTGCCAATTTTATACATTAATAATAAATATATATTGGTACATTAATTATATATTTATATATTATTAATATATCATAATATATAATAATTAATATACTAATATATATTAATAAATATATATATTAATAATAAATGGATTTTCCATTAGCTTTACATGGTTTGTTCTGGAATTTTTAATGGATCTGATTTTTTTAATCCATTACTTGGGGGTTGAACCCAGGGCCTTGCACATACTTTGCATGTTCTGCACAACTAGACTATAATCCCCAGCCCGTTTTTTATTTTTTGAGACAGGGTTTCACTAAATTGCACAGGCTACCTCTGGCCTTGAACCTGCGATCTTCCTGTCTCTGTTTCCCAAATTGCTGGGATTATAGGCATGAGCCGCTGCACCTAGCCTAGATCTGATATTTTTAAATGTGATGTAGAAGTAAAATTTACTATAGTTTTATGATTATATGTAAAGTAATTCTTTTATTTCATTTTTTTTCATCTAAGCATAGTTATTTTAAAATTTCTTTTCATGAAATGCATTTGTGATGCATTACCACACTTATGAGCAGTTTCAAGGTAAATGTCAGAGACATGCCTTTTCATTCACTTCTCTTTCTTTTTTGGGGGAAGTGGCTCTTCTGGATGGCTCATCTTTCAAAATGCAGATGTGCTTTTCTCTTTCCCCTTTCACTAGTAGTCACAGATAAGACAGGTATTTTAGACACTGGCTGGATTTATAGATTTCGCTGTGTGTGTGTGTGTGTGTGTGTGTGTGTGTGTGTGTGTGTGTGTATTAGGTGCCATCGAGTTATGTCCAACTCTTAATGACCCTCATAGGGTTTTTCAATGGCTGATTGTTTTGGGATTGCCTTGGGAATGGATTGTCACGTCCTTCTCCCATTTTTACAGTGCTGGGAATTGAACTTGGGACTTCAGAGACTGTAGAGCAATTGCGCTAAATCCCAGCCCCAGATTTTGTCATAGAAGATAGATATTTGGTTATTCTGGAAAGAAACTAGTCAGAGATATTTGAATGATTTTACACAATGTGGTGAACAGATGAAAAAAGAAAGAAAGAAGGAAGGGAGGGAGGAAGGAAGGAAATAAATACGGAAAGAAATAAAAAGGAAAGGAAAGGAAAGGAGATGGAAAGAAGGAAGGCAGGCAGGCAGGCAGGCAAGCCAAGCCTAGATATTAAAACTGAGGACTGAGTATTCTTATTTTTCTTTATAATATATGGTTTTGGGAAACAAAAACAAAAAAGCTTAAAAGAATGCTGCTGTCTCTCCATTTGTAGATGTAACATACTTAAGATGATGTTCTCTTGCTATAGTATTTTCAATTCATCTTTCAAAGTTGTCCACAGTTTCACTTTTAACTCTGCCTTGACACAGTTAACAGCAGGATGATTTGGTGGCTTTACTCCATATTTTACCTTTCCAATGAATGCAAAAAGAAGCTGATTTCTACAAATTATTTGGTATTGCCAGGATAGAAATTTGGCCCATGTCTAACTGCTGTACTCATATGATTGCAAGAAGGCTTCAAGGTGGGATATTCAGCTTTCACAATAAACTGGCCTCTATTTAAACTGTGGTGTGCGGGATCCATCCCTCATCTGGCATGATAGGGTCATGTACATCTCTCCCAACTGCATATTCAGAGGCATTGCCTTGGCAGCTTGAAAGCTCTTCATTTACACTGTGAGAATCAGCAAATACTGCAAACCAAATTTCCTTTCTTGCCACAAAGAGCTGGTTGTTAGACACTTGCCAGCACAACAGTGTTTTGAGCACATTTAACTTGTGTGAACTTGCTCAGGCTATTTACCTTTTTTTTTTAAGAAGTACTTGGGGATTTGCTCATGCTAGGCAAGTACTCTGCCACTGACTTTTGCCCCCAGCCCCTTTTTAAATTTTTATTTTGGGACAAGTTCTCGTTACGTTATGCAGGTTGCCGCTGGCTTTGAATTTGCCATCCTCCTGCCTCAGCTCCTGAGTCACTGGGATTTCAGGGATCTGCCACAGTGCTCTTCTGGCTGGTATTTAACTTTTTGAGTCTCATTTTCCATGTGTGTAAAATATGAGCCATTGGTATCTACTCCACATAATTTTTGGGAAAAAAAAATGAGAGACCAAATGACTTAAAAAATTACTGACATGTCACTGAAGGGCCGTAATAAGAATGATAAAACTAATCATTGTTAGTGTTACTGACAGGACTGCTTTACTGTCTGTTAGCAAAGTTGTTGTTGTTCTTCAGTGTCTTTAAGTAGTGTCGGACTCATAGTGACCCTCATAGTGTTTCCATTGGCTGTTTCAGGATTGTTTAGGGAGTGGATTGCCACATCCTTCTCCCATGTTAACAAACAGCAAGGGGAAAAAATGGCAAGACATTAGGGGAAACTTTGTTTATTTTTATGTGGACATAATCTTGGTAAGATTTTTTGCTTAACCATCTTTTAACATTTTGGGGGTGTTAATTTGAGATCTGTTTTTCCATATATATCATACAGCAAATCACTATGATAAGCTGATAAGCAGAGTGAGGAGCACGTTTTCTATCTTGTGGCCTATTTCCTTTTGTTACTTCTGGAATAGTGAGTATAACCATTCTAAAAACAAACACCAATAGTTAGTTAATTTGCATTTTTATTTGTACTACCATCTGATTTTTTAATATATAATCTATGTATTTACATGTAGATATGTATTTATTAGTATTATTATATTTATTACTGTAGCAGGTTGAGGAATGAATGGGAAGAAAGAACTTAGAGAGACATAAAGAAATCAACAATTATAGCCCAAAACACAACAAAAGGGACCCTGCAATACTGAACACTGGGGAGCCCCTCGTGTTTGTTATTGTGGCTTCTCCTGCATTTCTTCTGTCATGGTCAGTGATAAAATGAGCCAGCGTGGATACTTAGAGCTAGTAGAAGATGCTGAGCTGTATTTTACTCCCTGGATTGATGCTTGAAAGGACAGTCTCAGTGGTGATTCGGGCACACGTAGTGTCCTAAGAGGGAACAGGTTAACTCTTAGGGAACCTTGGCTACAGAGCAAAGGGGACCAGGGAAGCTGAGCTAAGCCTGCAAAACAGTCCTGAGGCTGATCAGAAGAAGAGTCTGGAGTGAGATTTCCTGACATATGGATCAGCTGAAGAAATCTGGTGATAAAAGGAAGAAGGGTGTTTCCATAGTTGGAGGAGAAGGTAACAGGCAAGAGAAAATCAGGGATGCAGGATGTAAAATCAAATGATAGAACTTTCCGGCTTAATGTAGACCATCTGGCTATCTTATCTTTAAACTAGTGATTTCTCAGACATTTTTCATCTTATATCTATAATGACCATATGTCCCAGATTTCCTGGGATGGGCCAGATTTCAAATATTTCTGCCATTGTTAGGACATTACTCCCAAATCAGAATTAGGAATTGTGATCATTCTTCTTACACCCCATCCCCCAAATCCTGTTGCTTCATCATGTGCATTTGAAGAAAGCCTACAGAAGTTTCCAAGTAAACAACATCAGTAAGCAGCTGTTAAAAACGATTCCCAAATATGATTGTGTGTCAGACAGGACACTGGATAAAATACTGACTACTGCAGTGCCTGCTCGGCCCATCCCTTCTGGCCCCAGAAGCTCAGATTCATTTGCATGTAGGAAGTATTCTGTTATCTGTATTTCTAAGTACCCTTTCTGATCATGAGGCAGCCAGCTTGTGGACAGGATTTTGGAAAGCACAGGACCAATTAATGCCATTCACATCTTCCTCTAAGCATACAAAGCCTCTTATAATGGTGCTTCTCATACCGGAGATCTTTGAGCTTCTGAAACTTTAATATTGAATTCACAAGGATGGGTCCACAAGCAGTTCCTTGGGAGAGAAACTTAGCTTTCAAGTTTTCAATGGAGGTAATAGCAAGAAGAGTTACAAACCCCAAGCTTAAAGGCTGGCAATACAAGGAGGTATCTAGAAAGTGGAAATTTTTCTTTTTTTCAAAGTGATCTTAGACTTAACTCCCTTCATGTTTTCTTTTATTTCTTTCTTTCTTTTCTTCCATCTTCTCAGAATAATTATTGATCTGGTAGGAGTATTCTTTCTGGGTCTACAGAATGCATACACACATGCACACAGCCCTACACCCACCATTGATGATTTAAATGATTCTTCAAATGATAATTTTTCTTTCAGGCAAGTATTTCTAATTTTGTCAGTCCATAAAGTTTAACAGGATGTGCATGACATGTGTGCATGCGTGTGTGCATGTGCGTGTGTGCGTGTGTGTGTGTGTGTGTGTGTGTGTTGGAAGAGTGACAGGCTATCTGGTGGGAATAGCTGATCACTAACTAAGCCTCCCTGTAAGTTCAGCCATCCTGGCTTCTCCCTGCCCTCCTGCTGTCTGTGTGCACCCACCAAAACAGATTCTGGATCTGTGATCTGGTGAAATCTTGTCTGGTTTACCTTGGAGTTAATATTCTCCAGCTGCATTGCCTCAGCTCTAGGGAGACATTTTCCTTGACAAGCATTCATGGTTTTGGAAGCCAAGCAACTGATTGGAAACTTCAGGGCTGTGAGTTCTAACTCTGGGTCTGCCCTGATACAGTATGTGACCTTGGGCAATTCATTTGATCTCCGTCCAAACTCTCTAATGCTTGATAACAGGATTCTCTAGAAATCTCCCTGCCAATAAAGGCATATGGAACCATTCCTTGGTTCCACAAAGGAAGGCTACACTTTATTATCCTCAAGTCTTTTAACTCTCTTCCTCTATTTGCCCACTCCCCATTCCAGTGGCTCCATACTCTAACTGTGGCTGTTTTCCCAAGTCTTAGAAACACTTTTTTATTATTTCCAAAAATGTGTCAGCTCTCCTAAGATTCTAGACTTTGTCCCTAAATGGTTTCCCCGCAATACTAAATTACCCAGGCAGCTTTGGAAGAGTGAGTTGTGGAGAATTGGACTCTGCCCTGGATTTCCCATGGCTACTGTAAACAGGAGAGATACATTTCTCTCTCATTTTCCGCATTCTATAAAGTACAATTTATTGTTTTATGAGCCTCCACAAATCATTTTTGTACTATCTGTACTTTTTAACATCTCCTTTTATAGAAAACAATTAAGTTAATAAATTTTACTAAAAGCAATACAATTCCAAGAATTTTTTTTTTTTTTTTTTGAAAATACGCACCATTTCTTCTTTTGGCCTTTGTTAGAAGATCATTTGCTTTGATAATATGTGCCTTTTAAGTTTCAGGAACACACACACACACACACACACACACACAAGTGTATAATCAAGAATTTTGTGGGGTGGCAGAAAAGGAAATAACACTTCTTAAGGACCTTTTAGTTTCCTCAGGATTGCTGTCTCCTCACTTTTAAAATAAGGCTGAAGAAGTAGAGCTCAGACCATTTATTAGCTATTTCTTCTGCTTTCTGCCTCAAGGTTCCATTGCCCTCTGGGTCACTGGGTTTTGATATTTTCCTCACTTTATGTCTGTTAATAACTAAGGATTCTTCCAGTCTAAATACTAACAAAGGTCAGCATGTGATTCACCATAAATCTCTCATAGGAGCATGAGGATCACAGTCAATGGAATTGTTTCTGTGGAGTGTTAGAAGTCTGACACCCTTCCACTTGGAGCAATGCCACTGGAAAGATAACTTTTCTTCCTCAGGGCCTCTACCTCTCTTTCAGTCCACTGCAGGGCTTGGCACCCTGGGGTGGACCATTCTTTCCTCTCCACTAAGACCTTTTTCTGGTAATTGCCTAACTGTAAATAACTTAGTAAAGTAACATCAACCTATTTCTATTGCGAAGGAAGAAGTACATCAAAGTAGCAGCAATAGTTAACATTCATTATTTACTCTGCACCAGCTAATGTGTAACTTTGCAGTTAGTCATCATAGTCATCTGTGAGGATCTTTAGTTTTAATTAATCAGTTAATTAATTATGCAGTTCTGGGGATTGAACCCAGGGCACTCCAACACTGGGCTGCACCCTCAGCCAATTTTTTACTTTATATTTGGAGTAAGGGTTTTGCTATGTTATGCAGGTGGCCTCTGGCCTCAGACTCATACTCCTCCTGCCTCTGCCTCCTTTGCTTCCCAAATCACCGAGATTACAGGTGGACTCCATGGCACCTGGCTCAGGATATTTCCTCTTACATACCTCAATCCTCTCTCCTATCTCCCAAAAAGTTCCAGTGTCGTCCTCTCTGTCTTTGCACATTCTCGGCCCATTCCTGTGGCACTGCTTCTGGGTGCCCCTTTGCCTCCCTGCCTCTTCCTCCCTGGCTACCCTTTCCTCTGCGCTGTGCTGCCCTAGATGGTGAAGAATGAAAATGTGCTAAAGCGATTGGTTTAGAGTCACAGTAAGGGAGCCAATCTGATTGGGGACCTTGTGTGTTGCCTCTGAAAATCAACCTGATGCACCTATGTGGCTTGAAAACTGCGGTAGTCAGACCATCTTGCACTGGAGCTGCCTGTGGGGAGGCGGAAAGCAACCTGGAGGAAGCAAGAAGTGGCCTCTGCCTCCTACCTCCTTCTCCTTCCATCCGCCATATGCACACACACCCCTCAAGCCAAACAGACATCCTTTTATTTGTTTTCATACTGGACTTCCAAGTAATGTTTCATGTGAAGAAAGAGTTTCTCTATAAAAAACAAGCACGCTTTGAAAATTACTGCTTTCTAGGATCCCACTTATCATGGTGCATTCTTATCTCCCCAATCTGGAAAAGCTAATGTAGTTCAGATGTTGGCTGAGGTCACCCTCAGCTCTGAGGTCACTCTGTCCTTTAGATTAAAATAAAATTGCCTCAACCCCCACCCCCACTTCCTATCTCCTAGGAAGTTCCGATGCTGACCCCTGTGTTTCTGCAAGTTCTAGGGCTTGTTCCCAGGGATATTTCTTCCTGGGGCCTCTGACCTCACTGCCTCACCCTCCCTGGCTGTCCTTTCCCTGTGCTCCCCAAGCCAACCTACATGAGGAACTCTATCCTTTCTTCTTCACTTACAACTCTCTTCCTCCCCACTTCACCCCCACATGAAATCATTCCTTCATGAGCACCTGCAGGCAACAGGAGAGAGTTTTCATCCCAGCAAAGGAATTAAATAGACTACCAGAGCCCCTCCTTTGGAAGCAGTCTTGAGCCCTCTTACCCCCAGAATTCCCCTCTGCCCTGTTTGTAGCCCCTCTGACTCCTCCTGCTGCTCCTTCTCTTATTCCTTCTCCTTCTGCCATCCTGTGATTCAAACTTCCTCTTCTTCATCCAGTCATTGTTTCCTGCCTCCTTCTCAGCCCTCTCCCAGAACCTCACCTTTTCTACCCCAGGCGACTTCTCAGGGTATTTTTTCTAAACAAAGATAATTTTCTCTCCAGGAGAGGCCATGGTGCAAGATGTGAAGAGGAGTGTTTCCCAGCTGCATTAACATCCTGTAGCCCTGTTGCCAGGTTGTAACCAAGCTGATAAGTGCCCAGCCAGAGACTGCCCGAGCTTGCTAGAGAGCAAGTGGGGGGCTTGTGTGAAGGATAGATAACTCTTTTCCCTAGAACAATTAATACTGAGTGGTTGAAAAAAATAAAGCCTTTATTAAGCAGTTGGTCAATATCAAGCACTGTGCTAGGCACTTTAAACTCTTCATGTGGCTGAAATTTCCACACTCTATGAATTCATATTTGTATTTTCTTTGAACTAATGGAACAAGGTTAAGCGACTTGCCCAAAAGATCTGGATAAGAAGCAGCCCAGGCTGCCATGAGCACTAGGCTGACCTTCTATACTCTGAATTCTTATACTGTGCTCACCAGCCACCTAGGAGACAATAGGATATTTCTTTCCCTAAGTGCTCTGGCCCACCCCTCGCACCCCTTGATCTCTTTGGATATTCTCCAAAGACGGTGTCATTTACCTGCTTCCCGAGAGAATTTCATAGAATTTGCAGGATGCAACCATTTTCAGCTCTCTTCTGGGATCACGTGCTTCCCCAGGATATGGAAAACTTGAAATGTATTCAGTAAACACAAGGTTCCTCTCCCTCCCCCTCCCCCTCCTCTTCCTCCTTCTTCTTCCTGTTAAACAATAATGAGAGAACATGTCAGGTATGGGCCCTTGGGGTTAGACACATAGGCCTAAGGCCTAGCACTGTGTCTTAGTGTGTGTCATGGAGCAAATTGCTTGCCTTCTCTGAGTCTCCCTTTTTGTACAAAATGTACAATAGCACCTGCTTCCCTAGCATAGCACTTGACACATAGAAAGTACACAATAAATAGTTTGTTCTCCTTTGTACTTCTAGTTGATTTTATCATAACTGCATATTTCCTCAGTATTGAAAATATCGAGGTTTCAACATGGGAACTTAAAGGAAAGCAATGTGATGACAATGTTCTATTTTACCATTTTTCTTTATTTTTATATGCATTTTCCTTATAAAGAAATAAAAAAGAGGCATTTCAGAATGTCATCTGAAGAGGCCCATGATCCCATTCCTACCACTTATCCAATTTTGGTGAAGACTAAAAGGCATGTGGACAAGGAAGGGGGCTGGATTTGAGACCCTTGAGATGAAATTTCCCTGCTAGGGCTGATGGCAATATGACTCTGTGCTGGAGTCTGGAAGGAATTGAATGTTATTTACTTCCTCACATTAAAACATGTGCTCTGTGTTCATAGCAGTTTACTGAGTTTGGGGTTTAAATTTTTATGATATCAGCATTTACTACATTGAATGATTTTTATATCCAAATTTATTATCAATACAAGGTGCTCACCATAGGCAGTCTGGATGCTTAGACCATTTATCATCAGTCCAGTACTTTGACAAATATCTCTTCTTAGTAAACATAAGCACCAACAACTACACTGCTCATCTAGAACGACTAGTAGGGAAGATATGACTTAATCTCCACAATATGTCCTTAAATCGGAAGCATCTTCTGGGTAGGATACCGACATCAGACCCTCTGGCCAGTAAAAACATGCTCCAGCATTCCTGTCATCTTGAATAGAGACATTTCACTCAACAGCAAATCCTGCTCCTTTCTTCTTAACATCAATAACTACAAGGTAAAAAGGAAATGTGTGTCCAAGATCAAGTCATCTTTCTACTTTCAGACTTTAAATTATTTCTGAAAGCCAACAGCACTTGAAGCTTTGAAAGGTAGTCTGTTTCAGCATTTTTATTGTTCAATATTCATTCTCAAACCTTGAAAACCATTACCACTGCAAAGTTTGTAGGTCCAGTCACTTCTTTTAGGTTCTGACTGAGGTTCAACTTGGGATGGCATGCAGGAATCTTGACATGTCAAGGACTTTTCTTGAATATTTCAGTAAAGATAATGCTTCTATTTCAAATAGCTATATTATGGATTCCTGGAGCTGTACCACTGTGGTGTCTGATCCTGTCAGATCTCAGAAGCTAAGCAGGGTCTGGCATGGTTAATACTTGGATGGAAGACCACCTGGGAACCCCAGGTGCTGTGGGCTTGGGAGAAAGACCTGGAAACCCACTCCCAAAAAACAGTCAGCCACTGAAAACCCTATGAACAGCAGAGAAACACTAACAATATTGTTTCACCTGTTTTACATAGGGTTACTATGGGTCAGACACAGACTCGACAGTACCTAACAACAACAGCATATTATGGACAGTCAGTACTTACAAATAGCCACATCTGCTCCTTCTCTAACTCTAAAATACCTCTGTCCTTCCACCTTTTCTTCCCTTCCATCATCTCAATCCCATTCATTGCAGACTAGTGCTATTCCTTCATGGAAAGTTTTTATTTCTTAATACAAATGTTGGTTTCTGTGGACTCTCATGTGGATGAAGAAGGTCAAACAATGTTGATTAACAAAGATAAACTTTATACATGGAATCTCAAGCAATCTAATTTGCCTGAGCAGTGATTGTACCTCTGTCCAAAGCCATATTTACTCTACTTGTCTCTATTGGTAGGAATCCAATATAGCTACTAAGTAGGCAAAGACTTAATATGGGGATTAGTCACTTCAAAATTATTGGAAGAGTTGGAACAGAAAACTGATTTTCCAGAGGCAACTGTGATTTCCCAGAGCCTTTATCCTTCCACAGTGCTTAAGAAAGTTTCCAAACTAGGTACAGTGGTACACATCTGTACTTCTAGCACTTGGGAGGCTGACGCAGGAGGATTGCAAGTTTTAGGCCAGCCTGGGCTTCATAGAGAAGGCTTGACAAAGAGAAGGACAGGGACAAGGAGAAATAGAAGGAGAAGGAGAAGAGAATAGAAAAGAAAAGAAAGAAGAAAGAAAAAAAGGGAAGAAAAAAAAAAGAAAAAGAAAAAAGTGAAGAGAAAGCTGCCAAGGCCTATGTGGGAAGCCAATGTGGTGGAACCCATTGGTACCCATGGTAGCTGCAGAGTTCTGCTTTCTCTTCTTGCCTCAAGAAGACCCGTAATCTTGGGCAGAAAGGGAGATGCCTCTCCCTGGTTCTCTTTCCATATGACTCTGCATTCTAAATGAAAATCTCACGTAAATTCATGTGAATGAAGGCACCTAACTTTTCCTGAAACCCTAGTTATAATAGTGTCTTGGACTCCCCTATCCCATTGTTTAACTCCATAATCTAAAGAGTGGGGCTAGAATAGATGATATTGGGCCAATGTATTCTTTAAACTCACTAATTTTCTTGTAGTTTGAGTGTTTTGTCTTCTTGTTGTATTTTCACAAGTGTCATCATTTGAACATCAACTTGGGTCCAAAATTCTGTGAATACTTTATTGTAGTCATTGCTTCTGCAAGGGAAGACTATTTCCAAGATCAAAGAACCTCCTTTTTGTTGTGCAGTATTTTTAGATATAAACTCTTTGTAATATGGAGATTGCCTCTTTGAAGAAGCTATCTTGTTATGTAGATATGAGTGTACATTTATATAAATATGTATGTGTGCTCTGTTAATGCAAATGATCATTGAAATTATATGTACACTATAATTACTGTTTAGGTTCATAATGATTAGTTAGAAGTCCTACCAATTTCTAAAGTGTCATAATAAGTATAATTTTCTGAGCCCTTACTTTGTACTAGGATCCGTGCTAAACTTTTTATATGTGTTCTTGTATGTGATTATTACAATTTATGAGCTAGGTATGACAATTATCATCCCATTTTACCAAAACAGAAACTGAATCTGAAAGAAATTAAGTAATTTACCTAATATCCACACTGGGCAAGTGGTACAGTCAGGACTTGAATCTAGGACTCAAATCATCCAACAAAATTAAAATTATTATAACTTGAGTGTTAGGTATTTTATTTTAATCTAATACCAAATGTTATTATGTTCTTCTTTCTCCATCCCTTTCTGCCTCTTTTCTCTATGTGTGTGAGAGAGAGAAAGAGAGAGACAGACAGAGACAGAGAGAGAGAGAGAGAGACAGAGACAGAGACAGAGACAGAGAGTTCAGTTTTGGCTGTGGTGACTTTGAAGCCCTATGTTGTTGTTGTTAGGTGCCTTTGAGTTGGTATCTGACTCATAGCGACCCTCATAGGGTTTTCAATAGCTGACTGTTTCGGGATTGCCTTGGGAGTGGATTGCCAGGTCCTTCTTCCATTTTTGCAGTGCTAGGAATTGAACTCGGGACCTCAGAGACTGCAGCACAGCGCTCTACCAACTGAGCTAAATCCCAGCCCGTTGAAGCCCTATAGGGCATCCTTTTATTGTTTCATCTATGTTTAGAATAAAATTTAAGATAAAAAATTTTGTTCATCCATAAACTGCAAAGAAACACTTCCCTACTATTATTCAAATGGTAAACAATAAAAGAGAATGTGTAGGTTGATAGTTCATGAAAAACTAGAATACCCTTGAGATAATTCACAGTCTGGTGCTGAAAAACTCACGTAAGCCATCTGGGAACCATTTAAGCAAAGACCAGGTTAGTGGGTACCTTCTTTCTTAAGTGAGAATTGTGTTATAACTTGGCCACCATTGAGTTCCAGGGCTTGCTAGCTAGCTGTCATGTTAAAGTGGAATCTTCAATCCATTCTCTAACACTTGTAAATGTTAGCATGCAAAATAATTTTATGCATTCTTTTTTTTATTGGAAAAATTTTAATGTACAACTTAATGTGATTCATTCTGGCATGCATTCCATTGTGACATTTCCATATATGCGTTTCATTGTACATTGCACAGATAAGTTCCCCCTTACCCTCTTGTGCACTTCCTCCTTCTGTCCCACCCCACCACCAAAGGCCGCTCTTCCACTTGCATGTCTTTTTATGGGAATATTTTTCTATATATATCCTTGGATCACAATTATGTTTAAGGTCAAAACCTTTTCTGTAGCGATCTATCTTTTTACATTGTCAGTAATATTACATGAATTTTCTAGCCCATTTGTATTATTACCATTCTTTGGTATTATAGGTATTATTATAATTATTTCCCGAACTATTAAAGTTGGGCTGTTTACTTTGAGGTTGCCCTTGGTCTCCTTCCTCACTTCTCCTTCTTCCTCCTCTCCCTTCTTTCATCTCCCATCATTTCTTCATTTTGCTAGATCCCTCCCTCCTCCTTTCTGCTCCCAAAATTGTCTTTCTCCACTAGGTTGACTTTAGCTTTTTATTATGGTCTGATTTCTATATAGGACTTTTTCCTTCTTTTAATTTTGATTCAGCTCACACATATGAGTGAGAACATGTGGTATTTCTCTTTTTTGGGCTTATGTTCATTCACTTAAAATAATTTTCTCCAATTCTATCCATTTTGCTGTGAATGATGTTATTCCATTTTTTTTTGACTGCTGAGTAGTATTCCATTGTGTATATGTACAATAGTTTTTTATTCATTCTTCTGTTGATGGGCACTTTGGTTAATTCCATATCCTTGCTATTGTGAAAAGTGCTGCATTGAACATGGAGATGCAGGTGTCTCTGTGGTATGATGACTCATCTCCCTTTGGGTATATTCCCAGTAGTGGTATAGCTGGCTCATATGGTAGATCTATTTTCAGTTTTTTAAAGATACTTCCATATTGATTTCCAAACTGGATGGACTAATTTACAGCTCCACCAGCAGTGTAAGAGGGTTCCCTTTTCTCTAAAACCTCACCAGCATTTGTTGTTATTTGTTTTATTGATCTTGGCCATTCTTAACTTGTGTAAGGTGGAATCTCAGTGCTATTTTAATTTGCGTTTCTGTAATGGCTAGGGGTACTGAGCATGTTTGCATGTGTTTCATAGCTTTAGGGGCCTTTTCATTTGAGAGCTCTCTGTTCAGTTCCTTTGCCCAATTGTGTATTGGGTTATTTATTTTCTTGGATATTTTTTCTTGAGTTCTTTATAAATTCTGGTAATTAGACCTCTGTCTAATGTATATGATGCAAAGATTTTTTTCCCATTCAGTGGGGATTTCCTTGACTCTGTTAATTGTTTCCTTTGCTGTATAGAAGCTTTTTAATTTCATGTAATCCCATTTATCTATTCTTGTTGCAATTTCTTGAGCAATTAGAGTCCTATTAAGGAAATACTTTCTATGCCTATATGATGGAGTATATGGCCTATCTTGTCTTCTATTAGTTTTAAAGTTTCTGGTTTTATGTTGAGGTCTTTTATCCATTTTGAGTTAACTCTCGTGCATATTGAGAGATGTGGGTCAGTTTTCATTTTTCTGGAAGTGGATATCCATGTTTCCCAGCATCATTTATTAAAAAGGTGATACTAAATTTACTTGCTTTGCTCCTTTGTCAAAAATCAGGTGGTTATAGGTGTTTTGAGATATTTCTGTATCTTCTATTCTGTTGCACTGGTCTACAGTCCTATCCTTGTGCTAGTACCAAGTTGTTTTTGCTACCAGTGCCCTGTAGTATAGATTAAAGTCAGGGATTGTAATTCCACCTGCACTAGTTTTGCAGCTTAAGAGTGTTTTGGCTATATGTGGTCTTTTGTGATTCTATGTGAATTTTTGGATCATTTCTTTTCTATTTCTGTAAAGTCTGTCATTGGATTTTTAATGGGGATCGCATTAAATCTATAGATTGCTTTTGGTAGGATAGACATTTTTACTATATTAATTCTCCCTATCCAGGAGCTGGGAAGGTCCAGGGGTTCTGATTCTGTACTACTGAAACCCATTTTCATTGAGGCCACTTATCGCCTTTTTAGTTTTTATATCCAACTGCATTTTGCACTCTTCTAAATTCTGTCCTCCTGTGACTCTTTAATCTTCCTCCTCAGACACCTTCTTCAAAGTTTCTCTTGTTTATCTAGTCTTTAAAATGTGGAAATTTATGAGGGTCCTGTCTCTAGGCTTTGTGGTCCAATGGGAAACAACTGGCAATTCTTGGTAATGTCCAATTTCTAACTTCATTCCCTAGGAAGAGGAGAATTAAATGGGATCAAGGGCAATGACATGTGCTAGATCATGGTGTGGGGATTCATTCTCTGCCTGTCTCTGTCTCTCCTTCTCTTTCTCCTTCTCTCTCTCTCTCTCTCTCTCTCTCTCTCTATCTCTCTCTCTGTCCATTTCTCTTTATCTCTCTCTCTCATCTCTCTCTGACTATCCTTATTAGAACCCTCTCTTCTTCCCATGAAACTGAGAATAATAGGGATTTGGGGCCATTATTGTCTGGGAAATATCTTATGCTGAGAATACCTAGATGCCTGGGTTAGGCAATGTCTACTCTACACCATGGGGAAAAGTTCCTTCTTTTCTCTCTTGGTTACCTCAGTTTACTTCTCCTTCAACATGATTTTTGTCATTGAGGGGTAAGATACAGAAACTTGTGTTTCAGTTTAGAGAAGATAAACTAAGCAATCTTGTCAACTTACTTTAAGTGCTACATATCTTTTATACTTACACCTGGTATTAAGAAGTGGAACATAGAGCATGAATGGCCCAGTTTTAATTCATCAAAGAACTTGCTACAATGATGAAGGCATAGGGGTGAAGTATTGCATTGACTTGATCTTTGCTCTTGATCTCTGAGTGTGTATTTCCTTGGGGAAATTATAGTTGGAATTTGATGGTGAGAAGGAGAGTTTGAGAAAGACTATGGGAAGGTAGGTAGGATTTTGGTTTTCAAATGTATTTTGGTAGATTTCTATCATAATTATAACTTACAAAACCTACTTCTAGTACAAGATATCTAAGTAGAATTCAACTACTGCATATATACCTGTTTTTTAATATTTCTATCTTCAAAGTAAGACATAAATTGTCTGTACTCTATTCTAGATACATAAAGTCACTTCTTTTCTGGAAGAAAAGATGCCACACAGATCTCAAACATGTCCCTGTCCAAATTCATGATGATTTTCCCTCCCCTAACCCCGAGTTTGCTCTTCTTCCTCCATCTCAACAATCATAGTGAAACAGATCAGATTGAGGGACCCACCTCTCTCTGGGGCATTATTTAAACATTGTTTAAAATACAGTTAAATATTGATATTAATAATGATTTTTCTTAGCACTCCTTCTGATGTTTATCTAACTGTAAATAACCACATGGGCTGGAGGATGGGGTGATTTGACTACCTAACTGGAGGCTGTTGGACTCTCCTTTGCTACTCTGACTGCTTTGAGTAAAGGACTCTCCATCCTTACTGTTATACAAAACCAGTGGTTTTGAACATGCTACAGATACTTTAAGGAAACCACATTACCATTGCTGCTACCACACAATTCCACCTCCTGAAGATGCAGCTCTGAGCATTACTGCCTCAAACACTGTGCAGTTTGCACTGGATATTTTGCTATCATAAGCCTTGGTGAACTCTAGATGACCCTGTAACCAACCCAGGCCAGAGGACGAGCAGTTCCCCTGGTGACTCAGCAGAGGAACACCTATGATTGGTGCAAAAGGGACTATGCTGTGACTGGCCCAAATGCACACTTTCATTTGCATGAGAAGTTTGCTATAATTTGTGCAAATACCCCTTCTCTGGCTATATAAGTAGACTGGGAGATACCCTTCAGTGCTTCCCCTTGATGTTGCAACATTAGGCCTAATAAAAGATTTCTTTGAGTGTTCTTTCTGCCTACTTTTAGTAGTGTGGGCTGAGCTGGTACCATGAGGAAAGAAGCAGTGGAAACAATGGAGTAGTGATGACGATAGCAGTAAGGGACATCAGAGACAGTGGAGGAGCAGCAAAGACAGAATGGTATCCAGAATGCCAAGCTGCAAATGTGGCAAAGTGGCTGACTGATTGACAGATGAAGAGGAGATGAGGCTGCAAGGCCAGTGGGCGGTGGCAGCAGAAATAGCAGCAGCAGCAGCAGAAACAGCAGCAGCAGCAGGTCAATGATAGCTGCTTTCCAAATATCAACAGCAATAACAGCAGCTATAGCAACAAGAGGCAGCTGAACAGTTCAAGAAAGTGACCAATGTAGGAAGAATAGGGATGAAAGAAAAGAGAGAAGGCATAAAGAGCCAGAGAGAGAAAGTGTAGGCTCTGGTTGCTGGAAGAGTTCCAGAGAGCTGTGGAGTGTTTAGGACCAAGGATCTCAGACACTCTAGGCCCAGGAGCTGTAACAATGGCTGTGGACTAGGACTGAGGAATCCTGATACTTAACCCCATATGGAAGCTGCAATGCCAGTTGCTGTTGAGACCTGTGGAAATCTGACCTCTTTGACCTATTTAAGAGCTGTAGTATTTGTGGGCTTAGGAGTCCTCATCTCCTGGGCCTACATAGGAACTGATACACTTGAAGGGCTGAGGGATCCTGACTTTCTTGGCCTACATAAGAGCTGTAACACTAGAAGTTGTCACTTGCTGCTGCTGCTCCTGCTTGTCTGTTGTCACTGCTTGCTGCTATCAAATGCTCAGGAATATAGATGATGTCAGAGACCAGAACTTGCACAGCTTCTCTTTGCCTACTCCTGATTTATGTCCAGGTAAAGCAAAACCTCAAGACAGCTAATTGTTAATAGTAGCCATTCAAGTCATAAACAAAGAGGTTGCCTTGGACCTGGCTCTCTCTGAGTCCCCACCATCACCTTGCCACTAACTGATACAAATAGAACATGTATAGTATAGAGATTCTGCTTTTACTCTTCCAGAACAAAGCCCGACTATAATCAGCCATGTCTCTTGTCATTTCCTCTTAAGGCCTGTGCTGTGGTCAAACTGTGTGGTATCTAGTCCCAGAGTCCACATCCTCTGCCCACTTCCCAGGAATGCCCAGCCTGCTGCCTTCTCTGCCCCAGGTGTCCTTACCTTTAGGAGGCTGCTCAGGAGCCACTTCTTCCTTTATCCCCTCCCACTCCACTTAGGGACTTGATTTGCCCACAATTATTTCATAGGACCTTTTATTTCTCTCTATCATGTCACTTGCCTCATCACATTATCATTTCCCCTCTACTGGCCTATGGACTTCTCATCTACTTAACTGTAATTTGTAGAATATCTGGAACTGGACTTTTTCATCTTTGTGGGCAAACTTAGCCAAGCACACAGACTAGCACTTACTAAGTACTGTCTAGGAACCTGTGCTCCAGCCTTCAGGGCATGTAAGATCCAAAGCAATGTAGCCAGTCATTTGAAATGAGAAAATCTCTCACACAGTTAGTAATAAGGGCAGAGGAAGGATTATCTGTGCCTGGGGGTAGGTAAGGGCCTGAGAGCCTCATGAGGATGATCTTTGAGGACAGTCTTGAAAATAGACACTGAGGTTGCAAGACAGACAAGAGGCAGAAGGACTTGCAAGTTCCAGCTACAAAAATGAAGTTTGTGGACCCCAAGGCATCCTGTATGGCTACAATAAAGTAGAAGTGTGCCAGAAGGAAAGGGTGTGTTTCAAAGGACCTTGTAGAGGGAGAATGTTTGGCCCAAGGTCACATCATCTGTTAGCAACTCAGTTGGGAATCAAGTGATTTTATTTGAGAAGGATCCAGAAAAACTTATTGCTCAGAATTTGTGATCAGAATTAAAGGCTGCATCATCTGTCAGACTATATATTATGAAATATCCATTTTATAAACCTGTATTATATACTTTGTCTATATGTAAAATTGATATTATATGTGAAAAAATCGGGGGGGGGGATTTTTCATGACCTTTTAAAAGATTTTTCAATTCATGAGAGGAGGTCCTTTTTGTGAATTGCCCCATTAGAATGAGAAGCTACAAAGTTTGAGAGGAAATATCTCTAAAGATTTTAGGCCACTTTTCAGTGGGAGAAATAACAAGCCAGCACTTCAGGAGAGAAAGGTTGTAAGGGTAGCCTTCCTTTATTCCCCCTGATTTCTGACTTTTCACTTTTTTATTCTAAACATTTACTTAGGCATGAATACCCATTGCCTCCTCCCCAACAAGCCAAGTCATACCTGTACTTTGAGTTTGTCAATGCTTTCTTGACCTTATTCCTTTATGCAGTAGGGCAACCCTGCCTTGTATTAATAGCTTCCTTATTTCATGTAAAGTTGGTCCTTTAGAGGACATTCTTTAACACAAACTGGGTGTCCTCTAATTCCAGCTCCCTCAAAGAAGTTCCACCAAAGAAGGAAGTCCCTTCCTTGCTCCATGCTTCATCTTTGGAAATAGGAAAGTAGATAATTTTCTTCTTTATCTGCCATATCTTCAGTTGACATTATAAAATTCCCACTATCTGCCTGTAGCTGCCTGATCCAGTATCTGGAAAGCAAAATACTATTTCAGAGGGAAGAGTAACCAAAAAATAAGGGTAAGCAGAAACTAGAAACAGCAGAACCTCTTTATGTAGTATCATATATTGTAAAAAGATTTTGCATGTGAGGAAGTGGAATACTGGAACTTAGATGTTGTCTTTTTCTTGTTCTCATTTCCTATCTTCACAAATTGAGAAGAGAGTTCTTAAGACAGGAGCATAATGAATGTTAAAGAAACAAAGACACAAAAACTTAAAAAAATCTGCTGTGTGCCAAGAACTTTCTGAATCTTCATGACAGAAAGATAATAAGATGTATGTTCTGTCCCCACAGGTCTATTGGTCTAGTATAGAAGGTAAATTTATAACAAATACTTAAAAAGTTGTATACTAAAGTATAATGAGAATCTAAGCCAACAAAATACAGATCAACTGGTCTCTCTCTCTCTCTCTCTCTCTCTCTCCCCCCCTCTCTCTCTCTGTGTGTGTGTGTGAACACACATAAATTCTCATTAGTGTCATACAAAACTCCTATGATATGGGAATTGATATCTCTGTTTGTAGATTGGAAAATTGAGGTTGGGAGTGGCTGTATAATTTGACCCAGGTCTTTTGGTAGGTGGTTAATTTGGCATTCATACCTAAAGCTCCTTGTTTCATATCACTTCATTGCCTCCTGTCTCATTAATGCTCTGTTCTGAAATGACAGAAAATAACAACTCTATGAAAACAGAAAGCAGAGTTTATTATCATGAACACTATTGTAAAATAGATGTATTGTAAAACTGTTTCTTTGATTCTGGGCTTCTTTCAGCATTCTTTTCATGGAGCATGAAACCACTTAGCCTTCAACATATACTGCTGATTCATGGTTAATAACTCCTTTTCTTCCTAACTTTGGCTGTAACATGTATGAGGATGTTTTTTGGATATAATATGCATCCTGGATGAGAGCTAAGGTAATTATGGGATCTTTGTTGTCCCTATCAGCAGCTGTTCCGACTTAGTTTTATGATTTAACAAATTCAAGTCTTGGTGGTATTTACTAGTCAAAGCACTAAATCAGTGGTTGTCCAACAAGTTGGCAAAAGGCAGCCATTTCGTGATCTGAAATGCTGTGCCTCGCTTGGATCTGGAAAACCATGGTAAGGGTTTAGTGACTCGTGTTTAGATCTTTTCTTTTGATAATAAAAAAGTAATACCAGAAGCTTCTTGAATCAGATCCTTCCTGCTGATAGCCAACTCTCATAAGACATAAGACTAATTCCATCTCAAAAACTTGAGTAGACTCTGACAAAAATAGCTAGAAGGCCACTGACGTGAGATCCCCTTGTTTGTGGACAGGCCCTTATCTCATCTCCTAGGAAAATAAAGGTCAATTTGACTGTCACAGATGTGGACTTGTTCTTTGAGAACTTGGGGCCATCCAGGTTTGGCTTTTAACCCAACTGGGATTTTGAAGTTTTTGGAACTCTTTTTGGGCTTTAACCTTAAGCCCTGCTGATGTTCCCTGGGCCAGAGCCCTCTCTCCCCACTGTTCTGATAGGCCAGCTCCACTATTGGCTCTTTAGGCCTAGAACATGGCTAAACATACAGTGGCCCCCAGAAATAGGTGCGGGATGGATTTGGCACTGCTAGACATTCAGGATGACCTATCCTTGCTAGACATTTGTTTTCCTGGGATGGCAGGCCTGTTGTATTTGGTCCTTATGCCAGCTTCATGGGAGAGGCTTGATATGCTCCTGTGCTTGCTTTTGCTAGAAAATAACAATTATACTCTTTTATCCAGACCCTGGCATAGAGCCCACAGCTGGTAAGTGTCAAGCTGTCTTGGAATCTCCTTCCTGAGTCTCCTCTGAGGGGTCTGCAGGGGCCATGGATCTGCTGGTCACCTCTTTTCTGAACTTCATTTTCCACTTCCTATTTGGCCCCACTCACCAGGAAGACAAACTAAACAGACATAGAAAAGGGATGCAGAGTTACCCCACCAATACCTTTTTTTCTGACTTTCTTGCCCTTCTATGCCTGCACATGAAGAAAAAGAATACTTATGTTGCTATGTCCATACAGAAAGCATAAAATCATATTCATTCATTCAAAAAAACTATGTCAACTATATGTCAGTAACACATGATTGAGATTATGATTATTTTACTCTATCTTCAAAAAAAGACAAAATATAGAATCTTTCATTTAGAAATATTAAGCAACAGTGACTAGTTTACAAGTTCTCTCAAAATTTAAGCTCACTAATGGGGTCATTACGAGTTGGACCCGACTCGACAGCACATAACAACAACAACAACAACAGCAACAGTATTTATAAATGCCACTAACATTTCCTTTGGTAGTCTATAAACTTCATATTTTGGGTACAAACTGTATTACAAAGAGAGTTTTCTTTAGCTAATTAAAAAATGAATCCCTAGGAGAATATCTTCAAAAATCATATAAAGAGAGAGAAAGAGAGAGAAATAGAGAGACAGAGATATATACAGAGAAACTGAGAGAAGGAGAGAAAGATTTATTAAGAGTTTCATCATGTAATCATAAAACAACTGTATTATAAAATTGGCTAAAGGAGGAATTGGGTGTGTCCTACTCATACTTGTTAATCATTTGGTGAAGATGTTCTGTAATTTTCCTGACTTTCCTCACAGTAACTTTACAGACACTTAAAAATAAAATCAGAAACCCAAAGTGTTTGTATTGTTTCCACCTTTAAATCTATTGAATACTTAATATTAAGAATTACAAGAAAATATTTAAGTGTGTTTTTTAATAAGTAAAATGGACATTCTAGGAGACATCTCATATGCAGAAACTGACCTCTACTGCCTACAAAATAGACCCATGCTGAAAGAGGCTGATATGGCTCAGGATTTTGAACATATTAAAGTTTGTTCATAACTAACTGACATACAGACAAGAATTTATATGAAGTCTGTTGTCATTGCATGTCAAGGCACCTGCACTTTCATCCAGGAAAATGATACCTTTTAGCAGGTGCTTGGGACAAAATCAGGCAGTAAGAGCTTGTCTTTGAAAATTAGAAGACCTAAAGAACTAGTCCTTACTTGACTATGAGCTTGTTTATGCTATGAACTTAAAGCAAAAGCCAGTGATTCAAAGGTTTAAAGGCTTCTAAACATAGAATTGGGACTGGGTTTAGCTCAGTTGGTAGACTGCCACTCTGCACTCTCTGAGGCCCTGAGTTTGATCCCAAGGACCACAAAAACAGGAAAAGAACTTGGCAACCCAATCTTGAAACAATCCCCAAACAGTCAGCCATTGAAAACCCTATGAATAGCAGAGAAGCACTGACATAGTGCTGGGCATGGCACTATGGTTTGGGAGTGTTTCATTCTATTGTACATAGGGTCACCATCAGTCAGATCCAACTCAACAGCATGTAACAACAACAACAAACAGAATTTTGGAGATCTGAAGAAGGTTCATTCCCATGTGAGGCATATAACGTGATTTTCTATGTATCTTATGGTTTTTCCTAAATATACACAGACATTTGTTTAAAAGTTTTATTCCTTTGGTGTTACTAGCTCTGAATCAAATACTTATGAAACTCCTACATTACCTTAAGTGCTTTTTCATAGTCTCATTTTCAGCCCTTTGTTACAGCAAATTTATCATTTTATGCAATAATAGAATTACTCTATTCTCTTCTCTTTACCATGATAAATATAAAATTTTTAACTGTAAATATAATATGGTTTGAATATGGTTTGATCCCGGCAAAATCCTATTGAGACTTGGTCCCCAGTGTAACTGTGTTGAGAGGAGCTGGGTCGTTTAATGAGGATTAATGCTTTTCTCAAGGGAAGAAATACTGGCTCTCATAGAAGTGAATTGATTGCAGGGAGAGTGGTTGTTATAAACCAAGCCTGACATCTCCTTCAGTCTCTCTCACACACATGCTCTGTTCCTCTATATGCACATGCTCACCCCTTTTGCTACCTGTCTCATCATGTGGTCCTCTCTGCTTCAGGCCCTCCCCAGAAGCCAAACAGATGTAGGTTCCATGCTCTTAGACCTCCAGAGCTAACTAAACTCTTTTCTGTATAAAGAACCCAGCCTCAGGCATTTTGCTATAGCAATACAAAATGGACCAAGATGGGAGAGGACAGAATTTTCATGCAAAACATAGGAGAAAAGAGGGATTATTTTTATTCTATTTTTCCTCTGTGGTCAGAATGGCAAAGTGGGCACACATAGGATGTGTATATTCACTTAGAATACAAAAAATTGTAAAGGAAAACTTTAAAAAACATAGAGTTCTGTTTATAAAGTGGTATGGCTGCAGGCCACAATATTTTTAAAAAGCATATATTATTACCTTCATTTTACAAGCAAAGAAGCTGAAATTCAGAGTAACCATGTGGCTGGTTCAAGTTATATATCTGATAAGCAAATTCATATCTAGTAGTAGAACTGGAATTCAAACCCAGGTTCACCTGGCTTGAGATGCTGTGTTTGTTCCTCTATATTTGTCTTCCTCATTTGCTAACATTTAGTTAGCACTGAGTCTGTGCTGAGTACTGTATTGGGAAGGTAGTGGTTAGTGGGGCAAATATGTCCCTTCCATCACTTTACAGTTTAGCTACTACTAGACAGCATAGCATGCTAGGGAGCACAAACCCAATGGTGTGACAAAAAGCCACAATAAACTACCTACTGGGTAATCACATTCACCCTCTAAACTTCAAGTCATCCCACTGTCCACCTAATTCAATCTTGATATCTTGCTCTTTCTATTTAAATAGAACATTATCCAATTTCCTTTGTTTTATTGTCGTTTCAGCAAGGACAAGCAGAATAATAAAATAAGAGGTGTTCGAAGAAATTTTTTCCTTAGATTAAGCTTTTCTATTGCTGTCCACTCCAGCACATGTCCTGCCTGTATCATCTTTGAAACAATCCATCACTTCCTCCTCTTCACTCAGTTGTGACCATTTTGTCTCCTTCATGTATCCCCAAATTTCCTTTACATCCCAAACCTCACAGCCCTAGCAATCAGCTGGCAAGGGTCCTTTTTTGTTCCTTGGATAGAAATCTATCCAGGCAAGAGGCTCTTCAAGTGCTTATTTTCAGCTATGTGTGTATCCCAGAGCATTTGACAGCAGCAGATGGTAACAGCAGATAGGATGGATCAACAGCAGCAAGTGGCACTCTCTAGTGTAACAGATCTTACACAGGCTGAGGAGGTCAGGAATTCTAAACCTGTAAGAGATACAGTTTTTATGTAGGCTGAGGTTGAGAATCCCAAGCCTTTAATAGCAGCTGGTATTGCATCTTCCATGCAGCCTAAGTGTCAGGACCCTGAGCCCTGATAGTGGCCAGGTTTAGGGGCTCTGAGACCCTTGGCCCTAAATACTTCATAACTCCCTGGAACTCTTCTAATGACCAGGGCATGCAATTTCCCTTCTTCAGCTCCTTACAATGTCCTATCTTTCTTTAACCTCAGTTCTCTACCCTCTCTTGCCTGCTCATTATTTCTGCTGTCCCTCTTCTTCCTATAGTCATTCTTCTGGAACTGTTCAGCTGCCTTTTACTGCTATGGCTTCTGTTACCATTGCCCTTCTGCTGGTGATGCTGTTTCTGTGACTGCAGACTATTGATCTTGCAGGTTGTCCTCTTTTGTAGCTTTCATTGCAGATGTCCACCTTGCCACTTTTACTGCTTGGCCTGTCAGTGGTCTTGTAGATGCTCCCCCACTGCTTTGGTCAGAGCCACACCATTCTCTGCTCTGTTTTACCCCATCATGGGAACTGCACAGGGCTGCACTCTGCTTCCCATCAATCAGTAGAGCTTGTGGTTCTCATGCTAACTTTGGCCAATCAGAGCCATGAGGGGCTGTCTTTACTCATGTCACTGTCATAAATACAGTTGGTCACAGTCCTGCTTCAGCAAATTAGCTAGCTGGCTACCTTGCTGTCCTGCTGCTCAGCTATCCTCATTGTTGTCATCACTGCCTCTCCACTGACTTTGCTTCTTTCTTTGTGTCATCAGCTCAGCACACCCTACTAAGGCAAAAGGACCACTTGAGAGAAGGCTTTTACTGAGGCTAACTCCAGGCCCAGTTGTAACTCCAGGGGAGATGACACAGGATAGTGTCTCCCCTTTTACTCTGAGTGAGCTGAACCATCTTCTTATAGAGCCTGAATGGGTTTGCACCAATCACAGCAAACCTTTCATGCAAATTAAGGCTTGTGTTTACACCAATCACAGTACTGTCCCTTTTGCACTAGTCACAGGAGTCCCTCTTCTAGACCACCATGAGAAGTGTTCACCCTCTGGCCTGGATAGAAATGGTGGGTGCGGGATCATAGAGAGTTCACAAGGGCTTGCAAAGGCACAAAAAAGAGAAAAAAGAAAAGAAGAAGAAGAACAAAAAAGGAAAGGAAAAGTCCAGGACAAATGTCAAACTATTTGAAACTGTAATTGCTGAGCTGCACATTTAGGAGCTATAGTTGTGCTGCAGCAGCAATTCTCACATAGTTGTGCTGCAGCAGCAATTCTCACATGCTTTCCTCAAGGTATCTGTGAAGTGTTCAAAACCACTGGTGCTGGTACATGGTGGTTTGCCTGGATGGTTGGCTGATAAGTCCATTACTCTAGTCAGAGTAATGAAAGAGAGTCAAACAGCTACCAATTAGGGAGTCAAATAGCCCCATCCCCTAATATTTGTGGTCATTACAGGAGAATAAATATTGAAAGTAGTGTTTACAGGGGGAAAACCTTATTATCAACATCAATATTGATTCTAACAGTGCTTAACAGTGTTTTTAACAATGCTTAATATCTTCCCAGCGCCCCAGGGAAAGATGGGTCCCCTGATCTGTCTCACTACTGCATCATTTTCCTGGTACATACACCTTCTCCTCTCCTCATTTATTGACCTCTATAGCACCTTTGCTTACTGGGATTTGACAATTCTCCAATGGCAGAAAGAACAAATTTGTATCATTCTTGGGTAACAGGTCCTCTCCTCACTTTAAGCAGAAAACTAAGAACTTTTCTGGAACAGACTAATTTGGCTTGTACTATGTTAGTCCTGAGATTTTTCAAAAGTAGACAAGCCAAGTGTAAAGACTGATACATAGTGTTGAGATTAGTCAGAATCCATCAATACGCAGAGGATGAATGACCTTTACCTGAAGGATACACTGGCATGGGAATAACCTAGCTATGGCTTCACTTACTCTTTGCCATCAAGAAAGAATTTCAGAGTGCAAGTGAGTATGATTTTCTTGAAGGGAAAATCTTAAATCTGTACTACCTTTAATAATCCACTCTAACTTACTTTAATACTAGTAACTAATTACCTGTGCTTTCCAACACACCTCACAACCAAAGCACTAAGTTACAAACCTGACACTAGAAAACAACTGTGAGATGTTTGACAATAGTGGCTAGAAACCTTGCCTTCTAAAAGAAACGGGCCACCTTGTTTCTCAGGAAAATTACTGATCAATAGAGATAAACTACAGAAACAGAGATCAACACAAGGTTTTCTATGGCAAATTATCCAAAATTGTGAGTAATTCTGATAAAGTTCACCATACACAAGTATTTACTCCATAGCATTTTCTGAAAAATTCAAGCAGTGTCAGTGTAGATAACAACACTACTACATACTTATGAATATTACATAAAAGTCAAAAAGAGATAGTTTTCCCTCTAGATTAACTCATTGAGCAGAATGTTATGCCTACTAAGCCTTTCCTTTTAAAGAATCTTCCAGCCACCATATAACATTTTCCAAGAGGTAAATTTCATGCTGTTAGCTTAATAACCAACTAGTTGATCTGTGGATATTATCACTTGTAGAACACTAAGAACCAGAGATGAGCACCTTATCCTTGATACAAGGCATTAAGTTCAAAGGCTTTAGAAAGGCCATCATGTTTGACAATTGACAGAGGACCTTCAGGTCACTGGGTGGTCAGTTGTAACACACATATTGCCCAGGTCCAGTGTGCTAAGCAGGGTCAGGTCTAGTTAGTACTTGGATGATAGACTGCACGGGAACACCAGATGCTATAGACTTAGGAAAAGGACCTGGCAACCCACTTTGCCCAAAACAATCAGCCATTGAAAGCCCTATGAATAGTGGAAAAGCACTAACAATACTGTTTCTCTTGGTGTATGTAAGGTCACTATGAGTTGGACACCAACTTGACAGCACTTAAGAATGACAACAAGAGTATTGTAATAATGACATTCTATATAAAGGACTTCACTTAGTCTCTGGCTCTTAGTAAGTGCTATATAAATGCTTTCATTTATAGCAATGACGTTAAAGTCTTCATCTGGCTCTTGCTTGATTGGTTAGAGGAGACCAATGCAGTCAGAAAGCTATGAATAGTCAGAATCACTGTGTTTGAATACATATCTACAAATGTGTAAACTATCCTTAAGATGTTTGCTAGAAATTCTTCATTTCAGAAGCATATAAAATGATGTTTTACCTTCTTAATGATCTCTTCCTTCAAACTTGTGGGGGCTTCCTTTTTCCATTAAAGCCAGTAAGTCAGAAAGTTAAACAATGAAACAAACAAACAAAAGCTAAAACTAATCACAAGAAGTGAAATAAATATTTACACATGGCTTCCATAAGCATGATATATGTTTATAACCTTAGTGTGTTTTGATTTGTGTATCCTATCACCTCAAGATGTAAGCTTCTAGCAGCTGGGAACCTTATCTGGTGTTTTTTTTTTTTTGTTTTTTTTGTTTTGTTTTTTTTGCATTGTGCCTTATTGTATCTAATGACTATCACAGTTCACCAATAAATATACTGGACTTAATGTAGGTACATTCATGGATAATTCGACAAGCATTCTTATCTAAAATTTTGTGATTTTTATTTGCCTGCTGTATCAGTAGACTTGAAGACTCAGCTACAGCTGTCCTGAGAGGCTATCTATAAAAGTGCAGGTGTTCAGCATTAGCAAATAGTTCTTATTATATAGATCAACTTTTGGCAGCTAGTAACGATGTTTCCTGAGATTGAAAAATGATTTTCTACCTTAAACAGTGGTTTCACATTACTGGAATGCTGAATTTTAAAAAAAACCCACAAAATTTCTCTCATCAAGTAGGACTGAAACTGTTTTTGTTACTTGTATACATTTCATGATTTGTATATTTTATAGTAGAATGTAAAGCTTTCTTTTAACTGTTGTGGTTAGGTTTAGGTCCTCTGCCAAATGAAGTAGACGATGAAGAATTAGGAAGTGTAATGCATCCTGGGGTCTGTTCCTGGTAAAGGGGCCCCAGGCTTGGCTGGAAGCCAAGGAAGGGCCTGGGGATAGAGATGTTTCCAATGTTTTAAAATTATTAGGGCATTTTTGTGCTCTACTATTAGAGACTTGGTTTGCATCATCAGATATTAGCAAATGGTCTTTTATCACCATTTGCAAGTTCAAATGCCCTTTATAACTCTTCCCTTTCTCATTCTGAAAGTCACAGGATCTTGTTTAAAATGATTTATGAGAAGCTGCAAAATCCTTCTGTATACAATATCTGCATTTTCTATAGATGTACCTATTGATTAAGCCAGCTGATGAGATATTTAGCTTGTTAGTTTTTAAGTTAAAAATGTAAGACTAAAATTGAAGATATAAGGCAGATACATTTTCCTTACATTATGAAAAAATATGAAGCTTATTTTCAGTGGGCTAAAGAAACTTGCATTTAATATTTGAGCTCACTGTTGCTTGCTTAGGTGTTTGCTAAGCCACCAGAAAAACTAGTTTAGCTAATCAAATAAATGACAAGAGGGTGTGTTGGGTGGGGTGGGGTTGGGAGACTATAATTGAATCCAACTTAGGTAAGGCTTGTTCAGTTAAATAAATCATTTTCTGTACTTTGACAATACATCATCAACTTTTTGAAATCTTTACAAGGCAGGTAAGCCTTGATAGCAAGGAAAACCAAAGAAACCAATGTCAAGATCTGAGCTAAGCTCTACTTTGGCAGACTGGAGTTATGGCCTATGGCAGGAAAATTCGGAAATGTCCCATGTGTAAAGGTTTCCCCTTTATCATCTTACTTTTTCTCTCCTTTGGGTCTTAGTACTTTTCAGGTTTTTGTTCACCATATGAAAGGCTCAGTTTCAAAGGCTTGGTTTTTCACATCCATGTCAATATTACAGATTGAAATATGACCCAGGTACCTGGCTGCATACTTTCTTTAAACCTGAGCCAGTAATGCTGCACAACGTCAGGGGAGGCCCTCTTTCATCTCACACTTTAAAGTGAGGTTTGTTGATGTAACCCAATTTCCAGTCTGCAGAGATCATCCTGTAATGCAGTGCAAAGATGATGAGCCCATCAATCCTGTTTGATGTTCAAGTTGCCCTTCTCCTGGTTTTAGCACCACTTTGTTTTGTAAAGTAAGTTTGGTAATAGTGATATTCTGGCTTGCCAATGTGTGATGATAGGAATTCCCTTGAAACTTACCATGTGGCTTTTTAAACAATGCACTTGCTTTTGTGGGGATTATACTGTGGATATAATTATGAAAGGGATAGTAGAACTAAGTATGTTCTTATATACTTTTGATAATATTCTTGGGAAGAGTAAGTGATCAAATGCAAAGATACTAAACTCTGGTCCCTGGCCCTTCTGTGACCTCTGAAAGTAGTGAACATTGTTATGTGTTCAGTAATAGGTATAAAATTGGTTCAGGGTCTCTGCGTGGCCTCTATGTGATGTGTGGCATACACTGAGGGTGAGGAAGAGGGGAATGGACAGGGGCCAGTGTTAGCAGGAGGCAGGGCGTGACATCATGCCTGTGATGTGCTTCATGGTCCTTGGTAGAAGACAGAATAAAACAAAAGACCATCATATTATTGCTGGTCCCTATCCTAAGTTAAGAGGCAGAATCTTCTTTGGAATATTGGGAAGGTCCAAGTTGGTTGGGAATCAGGCCAGTGAAATATAGGTTGAAATGTATAAAAGTGCCATTTTAGCCATTTATGATTTACAAAAGCATATGATTTGATGTTTTCATTTCATTTGATTTCATATGACTCAATTCTGTATTTAATAGGCAAAATGGTTTTATTCTTTATGCTTAGAAATACTCCCTCACTCCCCCTTTTCTCATGGAAGGCCAGGATTTTAATGAGGGCAATAGATTCTAACCAGCAGCTGGCCACTGTGACAAACTTGTGTTATATTTGTTCATTGGTTTCTTCTGGAATCAAAACACAAAAGAAGACCTATAATTCAAATTATATAGTACTGGTGGTGACCTTGGAAGCTCCATCAGTGAATGCATTTATTTTCCTCCAATTGAGCCTTTGTGATTGTAATTGCTTACCCTTTTGCAAAGATCTGCATCATTAGCAATGGCAATAAAGGATACTTACTGGACTTTCTAGTAGTACTTCTCAGTTTGAGCTCTCTGGCTACAGAGAGCCTGCTCTAAGACCTCTGGACATTAGACAGAGCATATGGTGGTAAAAGTGTACTGTAATAATACCACCCTGATATCCATCTCATCAGATCTCAGAAGCCAAGCAAGGTTGGGCCTTGGATGGGAGACTGCCTAGGAATACTGGGTGACATAGGCTTGGGAGAAGGACCTGGCAGCCCACTCCCAAAACAATCAGCCATTGAAAACCCTATGAATAAGCAAAGAAGCACTGACAATAGTGCCAGGCATGACGTAATGTTGGGGAATGTTTCTTACTGTTGTACATAGGGTTGCTATGAGTCAGACCTGACTTGATGACATCTAAAAACAATGATAGTAGAAAAAGAAATGAGGCCAATATAAGTCCCTTCCAAATGCATTGAAACTCTATGTTCCTTTCAAACCACTGTTAAGGTGAGGTATACTATGAGCAATCCTGGAAGTCCCATCTCCACCATTGACTCAGCTGTACAATTTCAGTTACATAACTTCTTTGGTTAACATTTTTTCTAGGGTGGTGGGGCCAGAGTATTGGAAATTTCTCTGTGAAGACATACACTCCCTGAGTTGCCCTTGGTGTCCGCTGGGATGGACAAGGGAGTCTTCATGGTACAGCCTAGGGTTTCCATACCTCTTAGCTTTTGCCCCTTTTAACCAGAACAACTCTGAGTTTCATGTTTTATATTTGAAGAAAGAGTTAAATAGCTAAAAGCTTTCCAAACAACTGGATCAAATACACACACACACACACACACACACACACACACACACATACACACACTCCTTCTAGCCATTAAGAAAATGGAATTTTTCCTCTTTAAATATCAAAATATACCATCTGACAGTATATGCCAGCACAATGCAAGGAGAATGATTTTCTTTCTTTCCAGATGGCCCTATTGAGGTCCATAAAATAGAAACATCTGTCTTTCTGAATATACTGGGAAGAGAGAGAACTTTCACCCTTCCTGCCAACCCCCTCTCATAGGAAAGGGGATTATCTGATTGCCTGACTGGGGGAATGTATTGCCTGCTTGTGGTGCTGCATCCCTGGGATTTCTTTCATCAGCCCAGCTTGCCCACAGGAAGGACATGTTTTTTCTGCCTCCTGAGGTTACCTCACCAGGTAATGTATGCCCCTGCTGTGGTATTTCTGTGCAGAATGCCTGTAGTTATGGAGAGATTTTAGCTAATATAGTTAGTGGACTATAGTTTAGTGGAGAGATCTGGAGCCAAATGTGATCTTAGGTTCTTGCCTTTCAGTCATCCAGCTTTGCTAGTAATGAAGGTGATCTGTGGATCCATGTCTGCTTCCTGCATGGGGGTCAGCAAGCTCTGAAGCTACAGGAGTGAGGAAGATGGAGGAGTTTCTTTGGAGTAACTCTAGCAAAGGAAAGACTCAGTCCTTAACAATCTGTTCTTGATTTCCTTGATATAGGGAATATGCACCTCTCCATCTTGACCTGTCTTCAGGGCCTTCCACGTTCAGACTAAGGAGAGTTCACTCATTGGATGGTGGAGCTTCTCATGACTAGAGACACACTGATGTCTTGGCAGTTTTGCATTTCCTCATGCTACCCCTGTGTTTCAGTTGAATTCATATCCCAGTGAACTACCATAGGTATCATTAAAAAATAATAATAAACAACTTGGTATAGCTGTATTCACCAAGCCCCACATCCATGCAGGTAGTTCAGCCCAGGTTAATAAGCAGTTGGACTGACCACAAGAGTTCGGTGCAGAGACGCGCTAAACCCTTTAATCTCAGGATCCTTCCTCTGTCCCATGGGGATCAGAGACTTGACCAGTTGCAAACTGTCACGGGAACCATATTGTCTGGCTGTAAATTTGGCAGCTCCTGGAATTCTGTGTGCAGGAAGAAGCTCCTCCCATTCCTTTGTCTTTTCATTTCCTTACTGTGCAGGCTCTAGGTGGCACAATCCCTCAGGCTGGCTCCTGTCAGAGCCCTTTGTACCCAGCCTTATCTCCACGCCTGAGGCTGGGAGAATGTAGATCTTGTCCCTCTCCTATACTGCACTGGGGCTGTACTTATGTCTCAGCTGTTCTCCAGGGCATCTGAGGTGCTGTGTTTCAAAATGCTTGTTTGTCCCCTCTTCCTGACTTCTGAATTAGCACCATCATCCTGCTTGTCCTGCCCTACTCTAGGTTAAATGATTCATTCATGCAGCAAAAACTTACTAAGTGCAAGGGCCTGAACTCAGAGCTGAATAACATTGTAACTGCCCTCCTGGAACTTAGAGAGTTAAAGCACTAAACAATATAGAACTGTACATTGTGATAGTACCATTAAGGAAATGATAGGGTGGGAAGATAAAGAAAAAGAGGTAAAGGTGACAAGTTAGGTTGAGCAGTCAGGGAAAGCCTCTTTGCAGAGTGAAAATTAATTTAAAACCTGAAGAATAAAAGGCATGGACCATGCAAAGAAGAGTGGCAGAGAAGGGAATGCTTCTTGTGTGAAGGTCCTGAATATAGAAACCCTAGAACAACATAAACAACAGCAACAAAGCCAGAGAGTGGTACAGAGGAAGGAGCAAAGATATGAACTGACTAGTCAGAGGCCAGGTCCAGCTGTGCATGGTTCTGTAGGACACAGGGATTGCATTGAGAAGGTATTGATAGGTTCTAAGCAAAGAAGCAACAGTTATTCAGATTATCTTTTCATCCATTTGCTGCTTTCTGGAAATAAATAGAACATAGAAAAGAATAAAAATGGAAGCTAATAAGGAGGCAATGAAGAATTTCAGGTGAAGTGTAATGTGCCTTTGACTTGGTGTTATAGCAGAGAATTTGGATTCATTGGAATTTTACATTGAAAAAAGAAATAATAAAGAAACATTGTATGTGGGAAAGAGGAAGGAACCAAGGGTCATTGCCAGATTCTTGCCTGAAGAAATGACTGAATGGTGGGCCATTGATTTAGATGAGAATGGATTTGAAGAAAATCTTGTTGGGACACCAGTGGTGATGGCATTGAAAATGACATCCATAACTCAGTTTTAGGAGTATGACATTTCAAATAACTGGGCAACTAGTATTAACATAGAGGTAGAAGAAGGCCACTGGACATTTCACCTGGACCTGAGATACAGAGTCTGAGCTCAAGATGAGTACATGGAAGTTGTCAGTGTGAGAACCACTCAGACCTGGCTAGTTTCACTCCCCTGGCTAGTGTGATGGTTAACTTGACTGTCAGCTAGATTGGATTGAGAAGCAATCCAGGAGATTAGTAAAGCACCCTCTGATGTGTCTGAGCACATTTCCAGAGGATTAACTGAGGTAGGGGCAGGGGTTTAGCTGAGTTAATAAGAGTGCCACTCCACACTTTCTGAGGGACCTGTTTTCGATCCTCAGCACTGCAAAAATGGGGGAAGGTTGCAACAGTCCACTTCCAAAACAATCCCCAACCAATCATCCATTGAAAATGCTATGAAGGGTCGCTATGAGTTGGACATGACTCAATGGCACCTAACAACAACACTACCAACTGAGGAGGATGACCCACCTTGTATATGGGCAGCACTATCTCATAGGCTGAGGGCCCCAATGGGACAAAAGGAGTAAAAAAGAGAAAGCCTACTAACATAAAGCTTCTCCTCTGCTTCCTGGCCCCCATGATGTGAACTGTGCTGCTCTGCCATGCCCTCCCCACCATGATGGACTGAAACCTCTGAAACCATGAACCAAAATAAATCTTTCCTCCCTTAAGCTATTTTACCCAGACATTTTGTCACAGTGAAGAAAGTCTTACTAATAGCATACATTTGGCAACTACCAGATGCTAGAAAGGGGCAAGGTAGGATTCTTCTTCAGAGGCTTCAGAGGGAGCATGGTCCTCCCAACATTTTATATTCAGATTACTAGCCTCTTGTTATTTTCATTTATTATTTCATTTATTATATTTATTACATTTTTATTTTATTATATCTTCATTTCATTTTATTATTTTTGTTTATTATAATTGATACAACTTCTTTTTATAAGAGCATTTTAAATTTAAATTTAACTTTTTGGTGGTTTTAGGGTTCAAACCCAGGGCTTTGTGCATACTAGGCAAGTGCTCTACTGTTGAGCAATATCCCCAGACCTGGTATAACTTCTTTGAGTTATTTGATATTTTTATATGTTTTCTTATGTTGCATTTTAAAATCCTTTTATTTGCTTATGTTTTCAACAGTGTTTTGAAATGGGTATTTTTTATTAGTTTCACATTTTTCAAAGTCATTTTTTACCTATATTTTTCTAAGTGTCAGAATATTGAAATAGCAATATTTGAGTTGCCTATGCTTGAGATTAGGAGTTGAGCAAATTTAGGTTTTTTTTTTTTTTTTTGGCTCTTAAAATACAGTGATAATACCTCAGTCTTACTGAGGAGGAATATTGCCACTTTGATAGTCTTTATGTATTGCATCTCTGCTTTGTGGATGAGACTGAGGCATTGAAAGATCATATAACATGTCCGAAGTTACTAAGTAATGTTGGAAGAGGTACTACTCATATAAGGAATTCTACTCCTGGAGCTATGATTTCCACCACTATACTAGCAGACTTTCTAAATAAATTCTAGTATTTTATATCTAATTAGCATTATTTATGTTGTTCTACATTAATTATATTTTCTGGGTTCTTGGAGATTTTATTTTGGTATTAAAGATAGATGGATTGATGGATTAACTGGCTGATTAGCGGATTTCTATGTCTGTGCAGTCCACAACCAGAGACTCAACAAGATTGATACATGTATGAGGTTCTTGCTCAAATGTAAAGTGTCTCCCATCTCAAGAACAGGATTAAATTTTCAGTTACTTAAAAATAAATCATGTTGTAGTAATTTCAGAATACCATGAAACCCATAAGTCAGTCAAAGGTTCACTGGCTTTCTCTTTATTCTTTATTCAGAGTTCATGTGTTATATATTGGTTACTTATTGTTGTATATATAGTAGCTTAAAACAACAAACATTATCTCAATTTTTTTGTGTCAAGAATCTGAATATGGCTTAGTTTGGTGACTCTGGTTTGAGGTTTTTCAGGAGAGTGCAGTTGGCATATTGGCCTGGGCTGCATTCTCATCTGAAGGCTCTGTTGGGGAGACTGTGTCAGCAGGACTCATTTCCACACAAGATGTTGGACTGGGGGCTTTAGTTCCTCCCAGGCCCTGAGATGGAGGCATCTCTCAGTCCCTTGCCATTCACACTTCTCACTGAGTTCAGTCACAGCATGGCAGTGGGGGCTTTCAGTGTGAGGAAGAGAAGGAGAGTGCCCAAGGCAGAAGCCAGTGCTTGTGGAACTTAATTTAGGCATGGCATTCTGTTATCTCTGGTGCATTCTACTAATTAGAAGAGGATATCTAAATCCAATCCACACTCCAGAAAGCACATCAGAGATAGGGTTACTGGGGGCTATTACAGAGGCTTCCTATCACACGTTGGTTCTAGTTCTCTGCTCATGAGATGACATTTAAAAATAATACTTCTCAGCAGATTTGAATCACCCGAGGCCATTTCAAGGCTACTGCTTATATGCTTTCTGGGGGGAATGTTTTGCCTCCTTTCATAATCTCAGTCAGAAATGATTGGCAGCAATCACTTGGATATGTTTTAACCAAATTTCAGCAACAAATTAGATATTCTTCCATTGTTATTTGGTATTTAATATTGCAAAAGATATTGCTAGGAGGGATCAAGTTTGCTGCTTTGCATTCCTGAATTTGGAGATTTTTTTTACTGCTTTTACACCTTGAAAATGTTCTATGTGCCTAAGTATTCGTGTTTTCACTTATTTTCCTGTGAGCCATTGAATCTGCTTACATAGATCTTTCTTCATCCCCAGATAATGTTTTCCTCTTGTATCTTTAACTGTTACTAATTTTCTTTCTTTTCATCCTTATCTTCAGAAACATCGTTTAGTCTCAACTTAGTTTTATGAGTTTTTCCATATATAGCCATCATTTCCTTCTTTCTTCTTAGGTCTTTCTTGTATTCTAAGAAAACTATGCCCATCATTGACTGGAGTTTTGCACCACTGATTCTTCTCTTCCGTCAATGTGATTTGAAAGATTTTCATCATATCTTAACTCTCACCAAAAAAATGGGTTCAGATTTTTGTGTGAATTAAATCTGTTAAAATTTAGAGGGTTTGGGCTCAGTTTGGGTTCAGATTTAAAATTTTAACCTTATATGTAGATAGACAAATATAATTTTTTCAATTTTAATTCAAAATTTAAATAACTAATGATACAAAAAAAAGAAGCTGAACACAATCCCAGTTTTTCACTGGGTTTGAGTTCAGATTTGGATTCAGAAAATGTTTTAAAAAATGTTTAAACTAGTATGGACCAGGGCTTGGGTTCAGGTTTGGTTTGAAGCCTTGCTATCTACATATAAGATTTAAACCTAAACCCAAACAGAACCTGAACCTGAATAGAACTCAAACCCTCTAAATTTTATCCTATTGAACCCTCACCCAACCTAAGCCCAACTTCTTGCAGATATGAAGCCCTAATTTTAATTATAATAACTTGGCTTTACTGTCCTTAGAGCCCTTTTTCATTTAATGATCATGATTTTATCTAACCACCTCAGCATTTTGTTCCTTGGTATTATTTGCCCTATCTATAGATGCCTTATTTTCTTCTCCTTCACTGAGGAAACCAAATGTGTCCTTGAAATTTCTACCCAGTCATTTGATGGATGATGCTGTGAAGTATTATAGTCCTTCCTGTCTTCTGTGTACCATTTCTTCTTGCTTTTTCTACAAATTGTTTTTTCCATGTTTATTTTCTTTTTACTTGTCTTTGAACAAGTGTCTAGAGTCAATATTTTTCAATAAATAAAGAAACTAAATTATGTATCCTTGTTGCAGCCTGAGATTGAGTTTCATTCTTGTTTGTAGCGTGGAGGCATGGTTTGTATATCTGGCTTCCATTTCTGGAAAAGCGTGAGTTACAGTGCACGCACCTCTATTTGACTGATAGGACAACTCATGACTATCCTAAATTCTGGTTTGATGAATTGATTGAATACATAAAAAAAGCACATTTCTGACACCAGGGCTGTGTCTACATCCATCTTCCAAAATATGCTATTTTACCTCTAGGATACTCAACTTCTCTATATTTACTGCTCAATGGCTTATGGGGAGATGTGGAGGGAACAGCTCCAATTATACTATAATTATGGCCCATTTTTCCTACATTTTGGCATTGTCTGTTGGTATTGTTTGAGGTGTATTTTGCTTTTCCTGTGTCTTTATATATATTTTAACAAGATGTTGGGGCAGTTGCATTAATGGCTTCTACCAGATGTTCCTTGGAAAGAAAAAAATTGTATTAGTATACTTGTCCTCTCCAACTTGTTTGCTACTCATCTGCCTAAGGATATTTGTAAAAGGTATTGTTGTTGTTGTTGTTAGGTGCCGTCGAGTCGGTATCCAACTCATAGCAACCCTCATAGGGTTTTCAGTGGCTGAGTGCTTTGGGATTGCCTTGGGAGTGTATTGCCAGGCCCTTCTCCCATTTTTGTGGTGCTGGGAATTGAACTCAGGGCCTCAGAGACTGCAGCGCAGCGCTCTACCCACTGAGCTAAATCCCAGCCCGTAAAAGGTATAAAAAGGTATAAATTATGTCATCCCTATATTAAAGCTCCTTAATGTCGTTCCGATCCAGACTCCCTATTATGGAACATTTGATCTTCAGAATCTCATGTCTGCCCAACCCCCCAGGATCCTCCCTCACATAGTGTTCCTACGTCTGTGCCTTGACTGGTGGCTTCCCTCTACCTTTTATGTCCTTTCCTTCTAGTGTGTCCAGAAAATACCTATCCAACTTTCAAGCCTCAACTCCAGCTTCATATCTTCCACGAAGGGGAGACTTGATAATTCTATCTTTGGCCTCTGCTAGGTACCATTCCTGAGTTACTGTTTATTTCTGTACCCCTAAAATGCATATTACATGCATTTTTAAATGGATGTCAATTCAAAGAAACCTAGATGTATAAGTACTTTTCTTCCTGTTCCTAGTAAAATAAAAAGCATGATTATAGGACTAGTTCCTCTCTTTAGTTCCTCTTATCTCTTAAGGGGTTACAACCCAATTCCTGATTATTATTTTTCCCCCCAAATAAAAACTTCTTATCCTATAAAGGAATTATACATTGCATTGTGAGTTTATCATTCATTATCTCCACTCTGACAATTTAGGTACACCAACCTTCCTATTGTGAATAATGGTTTGGGATTGTCATTTTCTGGCATGGATATTCCCTGTGTGTATTTAAAGATGGATGCAGTGGTCCCATCCTCTTTTCTCTTCTTCTCAGTGCTCTCTCCATGTACTTCCAGGATTGTTAATGGTTGCCTGGGATTTGCCTGTTCAACTGCCTGGAGTTTTCTTCCTGGCCCAGATTATGCTGTGAATCTCTGAGGAAACCATTTACCCCTTTAACCTTTACATCTTTAACCCCTGAAAAACATGTTGACCTGGTTCACTGTGTTGCTTCACATGAACTCTGTCTATTAAGTAGCAGAAAAGTAGTGTTTTCTTCCTCTTCAATGCTAGTTTCTGTGGAAATGATTTAGTTGTTGCTAACAGCATTGCGGACTCCTGTGTGACACAGTAGCAACTACATATCAGCTGTTAAGAAACAAAGATCTTGCTTTCCTACTGGAGGCATATGGTTAAAACTACCACAACAACAATTTTATAAAAAAGGGATACCAGAAAGATCATTTGCATACACAAAAAGAAGTCAAGAGAATTACTTTTAAGGGATATATCACTTACTTTTCCAGGAGGTATCAATATCTCACTAACAATGAAGAGCATTGATCCAATATTTAAAATTTTGATGTTCAATTAACATGCTAGTTACTTTAGCAACAGGGAGATGGGTAGTGCACATTAGGGAGTGAGAAATAGTCTTTTGCTGTTGTCATTTATGAGAATGAAAAGTATAAGAATTCAAGCAAAAAAAAAATCCATTTCTAATTACAGTGCAGCCCACAAGCTTGCACATTCTATAACAAGAAATCTCCTTGTTAGCTGCCAAAATCTGCCATCCAATCTGTCTGGTAGTTGATTTCGCTATTACATTTTGATGTACCCTTGACAAGCTTTAGCACACAAAAACTCAACACCTCTTCCTAAGCCTCTGTGGTACCAGACAGATCATGGAGAGCTGACAAAGGCCTGTGCCTGGCTTTTTAATTATTCACATAGCCGGAATGTTTATAAACAGATCCGAGTGTAATGAGAGCAAATGCTCAACCATATCAAGTATTTCCCTTGTCTTGAATGTCATTTGAACACGGATTCAGTCTTGTCCTGTGCGATATGCTTCATGCACAAAGACCCCAAACTAAGTGACTGAAGACTGTGACTGTCCCTAGGCAGTTTCAAAATGTGGATAAACAACTCTCTTTTCTAAGTATGATGCATTGTTCTGCCACTTTGGTCTGCAGCACCTGAAGATTTTGAAATTCTCTTTAGATGTCACTCTGGTCTCATCCTCTAACTGATGCTCACAGATTTACTCCTGTACCCAGACTCAAGTGGAGAAAGTAGATGGTTAAATTAGAAAGCATTTGATATTATTATTAACTTCATGAAATATGCTATAAGAAACTCAGAAAAACTTAGAGGAAAGGCAATTAAAACAACCAATGTCACGGGGACTTTGCAAATATATACTTTTTCCCTCTTTCTCCATTTTCCTCTTTTCCATTCATTAGTGATAATGAGACATAAGTATTTTGCCTGGGTTTTATTTGAAAGGTTACAACCTGCTCCCTGGGAATAAAATGTTGCTTACAGTATCATCCTTGTTGTTGTTGTTGTTAGGTGCCATCAAGTCGGTGCCTGACTCATAGCAACTCTTCTCACAACAGGCAAAACACTACTGCTAGTGCTTCTCTGACATTCATAGGGTTTCCAATGGTGGATTGATTTTTGAAAATAGGTTTCCAGGTCCTTCTCCCATGCCTACAGCCCCTGATGTTCCCAGTGGTCTCCCATCCAAGTACTAACCAGGCCCAACATTGCTTAGCTTCTGAGATCTGACAGGATTGGATGCCACAGTAGTACAGCTGCAGGCATATCATCTTTAGCTACAGTAAATTCAATGCAAAACAGAATTCTCTCTTATACTCTGGGCAAAGTATTACTTTCTTAACTTGTCCACTGCTAACATTGAATGTTAGAAAGGTATCAGTTACAAAGGTGATAACATATTGTAGTCCAACTCCAGGGCCCATGATTATCCCGATTATGAAGGATCAAAATGAACAACTTATGCAAGTACTATTTTTTGATGAAGTTGGGGAAGGAATGGAGGATAGTGCTAAAATCATAAAGGCTCAATTTGCTACATTCATAAAAATATATGTCAAGAGATGTATTTCATGAACAGCTATATTTAATGACAGCAATAAATATTTTGAGATATTCAGTGGAGAATACCTTCAGATACATGTATATGCTTAATTTCTTGAATTCTCCTGTTCCATACTACCAATGTGTTAGGTTATAGGCTACATACACTTTCTGACTCATTGTATTTGGCAAAAAAATATATTGCTTTTGGAAAAATAAGTTAACAAATGAAAGGGGAAACTTCTGTTGTGAGATGGCAGGTTACAGGTGGCCTCCATGTGATATAATAAAAGAAAGGAGTCAACAGGAAGAAAGTGGACTCTATTCCAAAGAGAGAGAGACTGGGAAAGAACAGAAATCACAAAGGAGGGTATAGAATGATCTCAGAGTGCAGAACAGAGTTGAGTTGAAAGAGGGAGTGAGCAGGACACATCTCTAGTCCTGGCTCCCCAATAAGGGAGGGGAACCAGAGCACAAAAAATAAGCCAGACAGCCCTGGAAGGCAGACTGGTAGTCCCACGGGAAAAGCTCCCAGTCTTTGAATCCCTTGGATCCATTCAGGGGATTTGATGAAACAGTGACTCTTCCTGACTGGGAAGATCAGCATTGGAGAAGAGATTCACTTTTCTATGCTCCTTATCTTGGAGGGACAGGACCAGGACCATCATGAATGGGTCCTATTTGCAACTGAGATATTCCTGGGTATTAAAACAAAGAATAATTCCCAGTCAGGAAGCCTGGGGGTAATGGGCCACAGTCCTAGGGTGTGACAGTTCCCAGCAAGCAGGTATAGAGTGGGGGAGGTGAGATACCATGGTGCTGATACCAGGTTCAGGCAACAGGAAGCTATGGCAGGGTGGATGGTACACCTCTCCCTCATCCTCAGAGAGGAGTCCAGGCAACTCTGAGGCAAGGTCAGATAAAAGACTTCAACTGATTACCACCTTCACCTAAGACTCCAGTTAGAGGACACAAAAAGAAGCAGCTCGAGTACTTTATCTTCTCTCTCTTTCTCTCTTTCTTTTCCTCCTAATGTGCTGGGGATTGAACCCAGAGCTTTGCATGGGGTATGTGCTATACCACTATGCAGTGCTTTCAGCCATTTTCTTATTTTTGTTTTGAGACAGAGACTTATTTAGTTGCACAGGCTGCCTATGGCCTGGGGCTTATGATCTTCCTGCCTCAGCCTCCCAAGATGCTGAGATTACAGGTGTACACTATAGTGTTCAGCTCTCTGTCTTTTTAACCTCTTTTCATCACTAATTTTGTTTCTTTCATTTTTCTTTTTGCTAATGTATTTTTTTTTCATTTTTTAGTTTCCTTTATAATCTTTTGTTCCCTGTGTATCTTTCTTTCTTTTATTGGAAATTTTTAACGTACAAATTAATGTGATTCATTCTGACATGCATTTCATTGTGACATTTCCATATATGCATTTGTTATACATTACACAGATAAGTTCCCCCTTACCCTCTTGTGCACTTCCTCTCCCTATCCCAACCCCCCACCAAAGACTTCTCTTCCATTTGTTTGTCTTTTTATGGTAATATTTTTCTACATATCCTTGGTTCCCAGTTATGTTTAAGATCAAAACTTTTTTCTGTAGTGAACTATCTTTTTGCATTGTCATTGCTATTACATGAATTTTCTAGCCCATCTATATTATTACCATTCTTTGGTATTATTGGTGTTATTATAATTCTTTCCAGGACTATTAAAGTTGGGCTGTTCACCCTGAGTGTGTATCTTTCTACTTATATTTACTATAGTTTTAGTGTCATTTTTACTTAATTTTTTAACAAAGAAATCTCTTGGGCTATTTACTTCTTATTGCTCCTCTTATGTTTACCTAATTTTCTTTAAATACATTTTTCTTTCTTATGCAATTTAAAAAAATCTTTTGCTCTTATCTTTCCCTCTTCCTAACATTTAATTGTTAATTATTTTCTGGAACTTCTTTTTCCTCTCTTTTAGTTAATACTTTCTTCTTCTCTTTCTCTGTTCCCCTGTACTTTTTATTTCAGGCAATTACAACTTTTACCTTCACCTTAAGTAACTTGTAATTTCATAGCTTACTCTATATTATTGTTGCCATTTTCTGTGTTATGGGCATTGGTGGTATAGTAGTTGGCTTTAACTAATTTAAAGTATAGTTTTATATCTGGTTTGGTCAGGTATTATACTTGTTACAGTAGTTTGTCTATTCTTCTGGGATTGATACTGGGATTGAGAGCTCAAGAGAAAGCTACTCACTAAGAAGATTCCCAAGTAAAATAGGAAGAAATACCCATCCAAAGAAATGCTCCTAGGAAAGCCCAGGACTGAATGGATTCACTACTGAATTTGCAAGACCTTTAAGGAAGAATTATTGTCAATGTTTCTCAAACTATTTCAAACTATTTTCATTCTGTGAAGCCTGTATTACCCTGATATCAGAACCAGACAAGGACACAACCAAAAGGGAAAACTATAGAACAAATTTTCTAATGAACATAGATGCAAAAATCCTTAATGAAATATTTTTAACAACAACACATTAAAAAGATCATAAACTATGATTAAGTGAGTTTCATTCCAGGGATGCAAGGGTGGTCAACATATACAAGACAATAAATGTAATACAGCACATAAATAGACTGAAAGACAGAAGTCACATGTTTATCTACATAGTTGCATAAAAGGCCTTTGACAAAATTCAACATCCTTTCTTGATAAACGTCCTGAAGAAATTAGGAATTGAGGGAACGTACATCAACATAATAAAGGCAATATTTGAAAAACTGACAGCTAACGTCATACTAAATGGGGGAAAATTGAAATTATTTTCTCTACAATTGAGAATGAGACAAGGATGTCTTTCCATTGCTATTCAATATATTAATTGAACTCTTAGCAACAGCAATAAGGCAAGAGAAAGAAATAAAAGGGATCCAAATAGAAAAGGAAGAAATTAAATTATCCCTATTTGCATATGAGATTATCCTATATGTAAAAGATCCTGCATACTTGACCAGAAAACCCTTAGAGTTGATAAACACTTCTAACAAAGTAGGAGGATACAAAATCAACATACAAAAATTAGTAGTTTTTCAATATACCAATAATGATGAGGCTGAGAAAAAAATCAGGAAAACAATCTCATTCACAGTAGCTTCCCCTACAAAAAATACCTAGGATTATTCCAACCAAGAAAGTGAAAGAACTCTCCAATGAAGACTTTAAAACACTGAAGAAAGAAATTGAAGAAGATACTGGAAGATGGAAAGATCAACCATGTTTATGGATCTGAAGAGTTAATATTGTGAAAATGGCTACCTTATCAAAAACAATCTCCAGATTCAATGCAATCCCCAGGAAAATCCTGGCATCATTCTTCACAGAAATATAAAAGGCAATCCTAAAATTAATTCATTTTGGAAGTACACACACACACACACACACACACACCCCAGATCCCTGCAGCAATCGTAAACAGGAAGAATAATACCTTATGTCAAATTATACTACAGAGCCATAGTAAGGAAAACAGCATGTAAACCAAAGGAATAGAAGATCCAGAAATAAACCCATATAGCTACAGCCACTTGATGTTCAACAAAGGTTCCAAAAATATTAGTTGAAAAAAGACAGTTTGGAGAATTGGATATCCTCATGTAGAAGACTGAAAGTAGATCTCTCTCTCACACCTTGTATGAAAATAAGTTCAAAATGGATCAAAGACCTTAGTGAGAGACCTAAAACTTTGAAACTGCTGGAAGAAAACATAAGGAAAACAGTTCAAGATATTATAGGCATAGGTAAGGACTTTCTACAAAGGACCCTAAGCACATAGGAAAAGAAGAGCAAGAGTTGACAAATGAGATTGCATAAAGTTAAAAAGATTTGCTCAGCAAAAACATAATTATCAGAGTGAAGAGACAGCACACAGAATGGGAGAAAATCTTTATCAGTTATATATCAGACAGGGGGTTATTATCTAGAATATATAAAGAGCTCAAAAAATTAAACACCAAAAAACCCAAAGTATCCAATCAAAAAATGGCAAATGAACAGAGCATTCTCAAAAGAAAAAATATAAATGGTCACAATAATCATAGGAAAAGTGTTCAACATCCTTAGCTATCAGGGAAATGCAAATCAAAACTACACTGAGATACCATCTCACCCCAAGCAGAATGGCTAGTATTAAGAAAACACACAACAACAAATGATAGTGAAGATATGGCGAGGAAAGAACCCTAGTACAGTGCTAGTGGGAATGTAAGTTAGTACAGCCATGATGGAAATCAATACAGAGATTCATCAGCAAAACTAAAAATAGAACTGCCATAAGACATGGCTATACCACTCCTGGGTATATATCTGAAGGAATATAAGTCAGCATACCATAGGAGATACCGGCTAATCCATGTTTATTGTGGTGCTATTCACAATAGCCAAGATATGGAATCAACCTAGGTGTCCACCAACAGATGAGAAGAAAAATCTGGTATAAACACCATGGAATCTCATTCAGCCATACAGAAAGACAAAATTATGCTATTTTCTGGAAAATGGATTGGACTAGACATCATCATTTTAAAAGAAATAAGGCAGACCCACAGAGACAAATATCTAGTGTTTTCTTTCATATGTGGATGTTAGATTTCAATATATGTTCAATATTAAAATATATAGATCATGAAAGTAGAAGGTGCCTATGTAAGGGGAGATAAAGGACTAAAGAGAAGGTAGAGAAGCAAAAAAATATAATGGGGGACAGAAGGTGAAATGTCACATTTTGCCTTTTAAGGCAAAGTCTGGACGCACATAGACACACACACAGACATACAAACACACAGACACACACAAAGACATGCAAGTAGAAGGGGGACCTTGGTGGCAAGAAAGAGGGTAAGGAGGTGAGGTGAAGGGGTCATGACCAGGTAATGGGAGAGGTGAACATCAGCAATGTACAATGATATGCATATGTGGAAATGTCATAATGAAACTCATTAAGTTTTACACTAACAAAAAAATTGTTGTTGGTAGGTGCTATCGAGTCGGGTCCAACCCATAGCTACTCTGTGTACAGCATAGGAAACACTACCCAACACTGTGCCATGCCTGGCACTATTGTCAGTGCTTCTCTGCTATTCATGGGATATTTGATGGCTGGTTTTTTCAGGAGTGGGCTTTGGGATCTGTCTCCCAAGCCCACATCACCTGGTATTCCCAGGCATTCTCCCATCCAAGGACTAACCAGGCCCAACCCTGCTTAACTTCCAAGATCTGACAGGATAAGATGCCACAGTGGTATGGCTTCAGGCTCAACTAAAATATTATTGATTAAAAAAATAGAGGAGAGAGAGAATGGAAAGGACAAGAGAATTTTAACACTTGTTGAATACCTTCTGTAGCCAGAGAGATTCATAATTATTTGGTGTTTTACATATGTTATACAATTTAACATAATAATTAGAGCACAGATCTCTTCAAGATAAGAATTATCTCCATTTTCCAGATAAGGAAAAGATAAATCAAGGTTAAGTAATATTCCCAAAGTCACAAAGGTAGTAAATTAAAATCTAGGTCAACCTCGTGCCAAAATCATGCTTATTCTCACAGCATCATTTTGTTTTAAACAGACAAACTGTTTGAACACCTAGATTTGATGCTGACAGAAACTCCCAGGCAGACTATGCACCTGAAGAGATATTCCAGAGTTTTCACTAGTTGGTCAGGATTTGATGGAAACACTTTATGCATAGGTAGTAATGATTCTGGCAGAAATAAGCAGCAAATATATTTTCTTGGTAGAGGTGGTCTCTTTGCATTGAGATTAGCTGGTATTCTTTGGTTAGCCTTTCTTGTATTAAAAATTTGTAATTAAACCAAGTATCCTAAGAAAACTATTCCTCCTGTTTCATGCATAACCAATTCCAGATGTGAAGCTATTTCCCTATGATAATTGGGTAGTGGTTTCCTTTGACTATCTTGACCTTTTTTAAAACCTACTCCTCTCTCAAACTCATTTAGATGCTAGTTTCCAGACTGAAATCAAATTTGGACCCTAAACTGAGGAATGTCTGCAAACTGAAAATTCCAATTTAATTTACGCTGTTCTCGAAACATTAGAAGTTAGAAGAAAGGAAAGAATGATGATCTCCCAAGGACCAGAGAGCCAACCCCACTCTTTGGTGTGTTCCTGTGGCTTATCGCCTCTTCCAGACTGGACCCTCAACTGGGGCTTTCTTGGCTTGGAGTCATTTTGCTGCAGTTAACATTTAGTTCACACATCATTATGTGAAGCCCCAGTCACAGAGATACACTGCCCTTGTCATAGTAGAAGTATGCTATGTGCACCTGCAGTTTGAAGTTTTGTTGAGGGAATAGACCAAAATGAATGAAAAGATTGAAACTATTTACTTTTTTTGTACTCCACCTGCTGTGGTATATTTTTGTTGGACAGAATAACTGGAGGTGTGTTTATAGCTTCAGGGAAAGAATACATTAGGGGTTACATGGTTTTAAGGCTTTTTTCTTTAAAGCTATAAATCAAATTTCCATGAAAACAGTTATATGCATATAACTAATAGGTTTTGTGGATGTGTAAGATGTACATATTGTATTTTTCTTTCTCTTTGCTAAGTAAGGAAAGAGTAATTTCCTTAGTTGTTGTCAGCCCAGGACTAACTTGTCCGTGCTAGCAATATGTCAATACCATGTCTGTGCTGTATTTGACATTGACAATAAAGTCAGAATGAAAGCTACCCTACCATACTTATAAATTCAGTAATCAGAATCTGGTTTAAGTACTAGAAGCTAGTCTGAACCAAGTACTCTGCTGGATCCTGTTGTAAATAAATATTAATCTCCTGAAGCAGACTTCTTTTTTATTTCCTTTTTTTAAAATTTTAGATAAGGTCATACTAACTTGCACAGGTTGCCTCAGGCCTCAAACTTGCAATACTCTTGCCTCAGCCTCCCAAATAGCTGGGATTATAGATGTGTAATGTCACTTAGGTGAAGTAGACTTCATAAATCCCTATTTTCGAGAGGAAGGTCCTAAAGTCAAAGAAGGTAAATCACTGGCTAAAACTCTTATAGCTTTTTAGTGATAGACCTGGGAAGAGAATCTTAGTCAGCAGACACCAAAGTGCATAACAACACACAAATAAAAATATAAAGTGTCAACTGAGAGTCAAACATATTATCTCTTTAATAATATGTATCAAGTCTTCAGTTAAATCATGGATTTCTATCTGTGACTTCTGGGATTCCAAGTATATGGCATTTCTACTCCTAATCTCTGAATATTTACAAGTCAACACGAATACCTGAGGTATGACCTCTCTATTGAAGAGTCTCAATTCCTTGGAGAGAAACACGGGATGGTCTTATTTTATTTTCCAGCTACTGTTTTCAACTCTGTTATGTTGAATCCTCTCCACTTTTCTCATCTCTAAATATCATGTTGGATGGCTCCATACATTCCTAGCTATTTTAATATTAGACCTAATATTAGTCTAACTCCATTCCCAACTTAAAGCCCTTTCTTTTCCCACAAAGGCTAGTCATGTTCCCTCCAGCAGAAGGGTAGATAGCCTGCCTCTGATTCACCTTCTCCTTATCTTCAGGACTTAGATTCTCATCTCTTGGCATCAGGAAGGAGCAACAGCAGAGGAGCAACAGCAGAGATTTTCTCCTCTTACCCTGTTTGCATGTCCGTGGGGGAGGAGGCCCTGGCTGTACCTGGATGTACACGAATTCTGCCTGATGCTAGTGGCTCCATATAAGTGTCTGGGGTTCAGGTGACGATTTTTCTTGTGGAAGTACTTTAGCCCTATTTTTTGTGAGTGCTCTCTCACAAAGAGGCTGTTTAGTTTTCTTTTTTCCTTTTCTTTTTTTTTTAAGGTTCTTTTATTTTATTGGACATTTTTAATGTACACCTTAATGTGATTCATTCTGACATGCTTTTCATTGTGGCATTTACATATATGCATTTTGATGTACATTATTCATATAGGATCCCCCTTACCCTCTTGTATGCCTCCCCCCACCCTCCCCAACTAAGTCTTCTCTATCATTTACTAGGTAATAATTTTCTATAGGTACTTGAGTCCCAGTTCTGTTTAAGATAGAAATTATTCCTGTAGTGAACTTTGTTATTATCTTGTCAGAACAATTGCATGCATTTTCTAGACCATTTATATTGACACCGTTCTTAGTTTTTTTTTTCCTGTTTTATTTTGGTCCAACCTTTGAATAGGATGTTTCCTCCTTATAATTTTGATTCAACTCCAACATATGAGTGAGAACATGTGGTGTTTTTCTTTCTGAGCTTGGGTTCGTTCACTTAAAACAATTTTCTCCAATTCCATCCATTTTGCTGCAAATGACCTTATTTCGTTTTTCTTGATTGCTGAGTAGTATTCCATCATGTATATATACCATTGTTTTTTTATCCATTCTTCTGTTGAAGGGCACTTTGGTTGATTCCATATCCTTGCTATTGTGAACAGTGCTGCATTGAACATGGAGATGCAGGTGTATCTGTGGTATGATGACTCATCTTCCTTTGGGTAAATTCCCAGTAGTGTTATAACTGGGTCATACAGTAGATCTATTTTCAGTTTTTTAAGATATCCCCATATTGATTTCCACAGTGGCTGGACCAATTTATAGCTCCACCAACAATGTAAGAGTGTTCCTTTTTCATCGCAACCTCGCCAGCATTTGTTGTTATTTGTTTTATTGATCTTGGCCATTCTTACTGGTGTAAGGTGAAATCTCAGAGTTGTTTTAATTTGCATTTCCCTAATGGCTAGGGATATTGAGCACTTTTTCATGTGTTTCATGGCTTTATGGACCTCTTTATTTGAGAACTGTCTACTCAGTTCCTTTGCCCATTTGTGTATTGGGTTATTTGTTTTTTTGGGAGTTTTTTTCTTGAGTTCTTTATAAATTCTAGTAATTAGACCTTTATCTGATGTATAAAATGCGAAGATTTTTTCCCATTCCATGGGGGTTTCCTTGACTCTATTGATTGTTTCTTTTGCTGTGCAGAAGCTTTTTAATTTCATGTAATCCCATTTATCTATTCTTGTTGCAATTTCTTGAGCAATTGGAGTCCTATTGAGGAAATACTTTCCTATGCCTTTATGATGGAGTGTACTGCCTATCTTGACTTCTATAAGTTTTAAAGTTTCTGGTTTTCTGTTGAGATCTTTTATCCATTTTGAGTTAACTCTCATGTATATTGAGAGATGCGGGTCTGCTTTCATTTTTCTGCATGTGGATGACCATGTTTCCTAGCACCATTTGTTGAAAAGGCTGTCCTTTTTCCAGTTTACTTGCTTTGCTCCTTTGTCAAAAATAAGGTGGCTATAGGTGTGTTGAGGTATATCTGGGTCTTCTATACTATTCCAGATGTCTTCAGGCCTATTTTTGTGCCAGTACCAAGCTGTCTTTGCAACTACTGCCCTGTAGTATAGTTTGAAGTCAGGGATTATGATTCCACCTGCATTAGATTTGCAGCTTAAGAGTGTTTTGGCTATACGTGGTCTTTTGTGGTTCCATATGAATTTTGGGATCATTTTTTCTATTTCTGTAAAGTCAGTCAGTGGAATTTTAATGGGTATTACATTAAATCTATAGATTGCTTTTGGCAGGATAACCATTTATACTATATTAATTCTCCCTATCCAGGAGCAGGGGAGGTCTTTCCATTTTTCAGTGTCCTCTGCTATTTCTTTCTTTAATGTTTTGAAATGTTCCTTGTACTGATCTGAAGGGTCTTTGGTTAGATTGATTCCAAGGTATTTAATTTTCTGGTAGGTTATCATGAATGGTAGTTTTCCTGAAATTTCCTTCTCTTCCTGTTTGGAATTGGTGTAAAGAAAAACTATTGATTTTTGTGTGTTAATTTTGTAGCCTGCGACTTTGCTGAAGGAGTTAATTAGATCCAGAAGTTTTCTGGTTGAGGTTTTGGGGTCTTTCAAGTACAAGATCATATCATCTGCAAATAAGGATAATTTGACCTCTTCCTTGCCAATCTGTATCCCTTTGATTTCTTTCTCTTGTCTGATTGCCCTGGCCAGGACTTCAATTACTATGTTAAATAGAATAGGAGAGAGAGGACATCCTTGTCTTGTTCCAGATCTAAGAGGAAATGGCTTCAGTTTTTCTCCATTTAATATAATGTTGGCTGTAGGTTTGTGATAGATGGCTTTTATGAAATGAAGGTATTAGCCTGTTATACCTATGTTCTCCAGTGTTTTTATCATGAAAAGGTGTTGAACTTTGTCGAAGGCCTTTTCAGCATCAATTGAGATAATCATATGGTTTTTGTTTGTCAGTTTCTTGATATGCTGGATTATGTTGATTGATTTCCATATGTTAAACCAGCCTTGCATCTGTGGTATAAGTCCCACTTGGTCATGGTGGATAATCTTTTTTATATGCTGCTAGATTCTGTTTGCCAGCATTTTATTAAATATTTTTGTGTCTAGATTCATAAGGGAGATGGGTCTGTAATTCTGTATCTTAGATGAATCTTTTCCTGGTTTAGATTTCAGGGTGATGGTAGCTTCATAGAATGAATTTGGGAGTGTTCCCTCCTTTTCTATTTTTTGGAATAATTTGAGGAAGACAGGTAATATATCTTCTTTAAAAGTTTGGTAAAATTCTGCCGTGAATCCATCAGGTTCTAGGCTCTTCTTTGTTGGGAGACCTTTAATTACCTTTTCTATTTCTGTATAGGTAATGGGCTTGTTTAAGTCAGTTATGTCTTCTGGGGTTAGCTTTGGTAGGTCATACGTGTTAATAAATTTGTCCATTTCTTCTGCATTTTCATATTTTGGGGAATACAGTCTCTCATAGTAAGCCCTGACAATTTTCTGTATTTCGTTGGAGTCAGTGGTTATGGATCTGTTGTCTTTCATAACCCATACTATGTTGAATTTTTCCTTTTTCTTTTTGATGAGATTAGCCAGAGGGGTATCTATTTTATTCATCTTTTCAAAGAACCAGCTCTTAGTCTGATTAATTTTTTGAATTATCTGTTTGGATTCTAATTAAGATATTTCTCCCTTTATTTTTGTAATTTCCTTTTGGGTGTTCCTTTTAGGCTTGAGTTTTTGTTGGTTTTCTAGTGTCTTAAGATGCATCATTAGGTCATTTATTTGGCTCTTCTTTATTTTATTGATGAAGGCAGTTAATGCTATAAACTTCCTTCTTAAAACGACCTTTGCTGTATTCCATATGTTTTGGTATGATGTATTTTCATCATCATTTGATTGTAGGAATTTTTTATATTCCAATTTGATTTCATCAACAATCCATGGGTCATTCAGCATTGTATTATTCAGTCTCCATGAGTTTGTAAACTTTCTGGAATTATTCTTGCTCTTGAGCTCCAACTTTATCCCATTGTGATCTGAAAAAGGACAGGGGATAATTTCTACTTTTTTGTATTTGTTGAAGGAGTTCTTATGGACTAGCATATGATCTATCATAGAAAACGTTCCATGTCGAGCTGAAAAGAATGTGTATTCCTCATCATGTGGATGAAATATTCTGTATATATCTGTGAGATCCACCTGGTTTATGGTGCAGATTAGGTTTGATGTTTCTCTGTTGATTTTTCATTTTGATGACCTTTCTCTTAATAAAAGTGGGGTATTGAAGTCTCCCATAATTATTGATTCTGGTCCAAGAAAGTTATTTATATTCCACAAAGTTTGTCTTATAAAGCTAGGTGCCCCTATGTTTGGGGCATAAATATTAAGGAGCGTCATTGATTCTTGGTTGATTGTTCCTTGTATTAAAATGTAAAGTCCTCCTTTGTCTCTTCTAATTAATTTTGGAATGAAATTTAATCTATCTGAAATTAGTATTGCAATACCTGCTTTCTGTTGTTCCCCCCCTGCTAGGTATACATTTTTCCAGCCCTTAACTCTCAGTTTATTCCAGTCTTTGTGAGTTAGGTGAGTTTCTTGAATACCACATATTGATGGTTTGTGTTTTTTCTTCCAATTAGCCAGTCTCTGTCTTTTAATTGGCAAGTTAAGACCATTTACATTAATAGTGATTATTGAGTAGCATTTATTGTTATATACCCAATCATTACCTGTTAGTGATTTATGAATCATGTTTGCTTTGGTCCTTTCTTGGGTTGCACTCATTTCAGCTAACCAGTTCTTTGTTTTCCTTTATAGGGTTGTCTTAACTCTCCTGGTTGTGGTAGTAGATTTACAATCCTCTCCAGTGCTGGTTTGGTGGTTGCATATCATTTAAAAGCATCAATGTCATTAAATGTCTTATACTCTTCATCTATTTTCAAAGATAATTTTGCTGGATATATTAGTCTTGGCTGGAGATTGTTTTTTTTTTTTTTTTTTTTTTT
>VMDO01002723.1:132957-160781 GCA_007922755.1 Pedetes capensis | reverse complement strand
CATTGATGAAATAAGTTGGAAAAGAACTACACCCCACTTCTGTCCTAGGAAATTTCCAGACTGTTTGCATTTTCAGCACTTTGAGAAGTTCTTCAGTTGTAAGAACAGTTTTACTATTTCTAGCCCAGTACATCTCAAATTCCTCTATCTTTTCTGTAAGACTCCTATGAGTATCTCTTATTCTTTGAAATGCTCTTTGCTAGACAATGCTTTACAGTGTTTCATGTAAAAATTATGCTAAAAGTATTCACAACTGTGGGTATTAAATTTTAATTAGATGAAGGGAAAGCATTTTGTTTGGCCTGTTTGCTTCTATAGTGGGAAAATACTGTCCCCTTCTTGCTGTCTTGGTGGCGAGGGGGGGGGTTACATACTATGGATTCGACCTGAAAATAGATTGAGACTGAAAAAAGAATGATCAGAACTGGTCTTTCAGCTTGATTATCTTCTAGAATCTCTATTACTTCTCATAATATGCTTGAAAAGTTTTATTTGTACCTCAAGGGCAATGAAGCTGACCTCATTTACAAATATGAATGCAGATATTAGCTGCACACCATCTTCTCCTTCAGGCAGTCTTACTGACAATTGGCTTACGGTATTTACTTCCTCAGAAAAAGAATTTCCATGTCCCTGGAATTTGACACAGCATAGTTAATGGGAAAATGGAAGTTCTGGAGTAAGAGGATGTAGATGTGAGTCCCCACTCTGGCTCGTGTAACCACAAGCTGGTTTTCCTCTCTGAGTGCCTGACTCCTTATCTGTAAGCTAAGACAGATCATCCCTGCCCCTGTGAGCTTCTTAGATGGACACAATAACATATGTGAAGCCTGAGTAATAGATGCAAAACACAGAGCCCAACAACAAGGAGGTACTCAACAAATACTAGGCCCCTTGTCACTTATTTATTGTGTCAGGCAGATCATGACAAGAGAATTACAGAGCTATAAAATCACTCAGACAAAACTGCCTCTCTCCTATGGTCGCCATTCCACATTTTATGCTGTTATTTCAAATAATAAATGGTGTCACTGTTCTTAGTGTCCTCTGTTTTTATGAGGAGACTATGAATGGGGGGCATAGTAAGAATTTAATTATTATTTCTAAAGAATGATAGTAATAGTGAATACATAAGATGAAAGAGAACTTTTTAAGAAATCATTGTAATCTTTTGAGATAATGGAAAATTAGCTTAGAAATGATCCAGTTAGTCTAATACCAATTCATTTTTCAACATGATCTCTCATTATTTTGAAGTTTCTGAAAAATCTTGTAGTATGACAGGATATCAGGAGATTGTAAGTGACATTTATTGAAAAGCATTGGGTCAATAGCAAAAACGGTAATCCTTGATATTTGGTGTCTCTTTGTGCCGTGTTTTGTAGTAGAGTTATGTTTTGATTTGGCAATTGTATTATTCTTCTGTTGTCACTGTAGCAGAAAAACCAACTAAAAAAAGTTTATCGGAAGCTCACAAGTAGAGGATTAGTCCATATTGGCAGCAGGACAGGCATGGAGATAGTGGAGGCAGGGCCAGTAAGCCTCACAGGGCAGGAGGAAGAGAGTGACCAGGGCTGTAGATTAGGGTAAAAACATGCAAAGTACCAGTCACAGGGAGCCACTTCTGTGAAGCAAGGATCTCACCTCCCGAAGCTCCATGACCTCCACAAATGGTGCTACCACCTGGGGACCAAACATTCAAACCCATGACCTTTGGTAGACATTGAAATTTAAACCATAACAGCAATTCATTAGATTATTAAAGGAGGATTACTAAAAGTTTTAGGAAACTTCAGCATTGCTTTCAACTTTGTGTCAATACATTATGCAATTTTAGCCACAGGCCCAATCCATTTTCATATTACATTATTTGTCACTATGCACAAAGGGGAAAAATCAAGTGATAATCTTGCTTAAGATTATGTTTGTAGAGGTGAAAGTGCTCAAAAGAAAATTAGAATGATAAAATTCTTCTTGATAATGTGGATTATAATGCTCAACATAAATTGTGGTATTCAGACTATTCTGACCTCCGTTTTGAAGAAAAGTGTATCCATGTTACATATTGTCAATAATATATCAATCATCATTATCTCCAGTTACCCATGGCTAAATTGTTTCTAGAAGAAGCCAATTTTGTCCCTATGAAAGATGACAAATGGGAATTTTGCTGTGGTATCTACCTTTCTAAATGCCAAATTATCTCCTGGCAGTTCTTCTCGACATAAACATTATTAATAGCTGAAGAAACCATCATTTTCTATGCTTTATTGGTTTAGACATGGGATGAAGTCTTATGAGCTAAACTGAAATAATAAGAGGAAGCGATGAACCTGAATGTTCCTTGGACTGGCCTTAGTTTTGCATTAATCAGCATCTGTCTTGATCTGATTGCTTTCAGGGGAAACTGTATCTGGGAGTCTCTGCCCAGTACCTCCTCCACCTGAACGAGCAGCTTGTGAAATTCCCTGCCGAATGGATTGTGTGATCAGTGAGTGGACAGTGTGGTCATCCTGTTCCCAGTCCTGTTCAAATAAAAACTCAGGTGGGAAACAGACCAGGTCAAGATCTATTCTGGCATTGGCTGGAGAAGGTGAGTAACAGAAAAGATTTCAAGTTTGTACTTGGTACCTGTATTATTATTATTATCATCATCATTACTATCATTATTATTCTAATGTTTAATATTGTAGAAGTAGCCATATATAGTGATATCTCTATTCTCTGAATCCAAATGCATAGGTTCATTTCCATGTTCACTTTTCCCCCCTTTTAATCCTCTTTTTCATCTATCCTTGGTTTACCTAGTCATATGAATGGCTTTAGCCTTTACTTATGTATGACCCATACCAAGCAATTGGGTGTTAGTTTCCATAACACTTAGAGAAGAAAGCAAATTGGGTTGATGTACATCCAGGTTCAGATAGCTCATGCAATTGAGAACATAATTGGATATGTCTAGTAAAAAGAGTTCCAAATTAGGAATCAGGAGATCTAGCTTCTCAACCAAGAGCTGGCAGTAATATCAGCAAGCTACCTGATCCATGTGCCCTGTCATGCCAGCATGCTGGGGGTGGGGTGGCAACATGAAAGCTGTGAAAATGGCTTTGAAGAAGGTCAAAAGTGCTACAGGAATGTGAATGATGACATCAGAACAAATTAGAGGAGTATCTGCTCCTATCATTTACAGTGCTGGGCTCTGTCCCCAGATGCCCACAGCATTCCTTTCATGGCCTCCTTTGGCTTCATCTGCCTGACTCCTTTAGAACAGCAGGATGGTGAGACCACTGGCTGTGAGGAACTTCTTCTTAAACAAGTTTCTTCTCTGTGATCCTGAGAAATGGGGCCAGGGTCAAGATAAAGGAAGGATTTCATAATCTCAAAGAGCAGTTGATTCCCACTCTTCTCTTTTGTATTCCTGGAAAAAGAGGGGGGAAAAAGTCAGTAGTATTTAATTGAAACAGAAATAACAAGAATAACAAAACCAAAGTTACAAATCTTGGACATTTGACCTACTGAATAAAATATTATAGTGTGGAAGAATAGGAAAAGGTCAATACTTTAGATAAATACTACTTTTTATGTTGATATAAAATGTGAAGGAGCAGACAGTAATGAAATTTGATTATCTGATTCACCCAAGAGTATAAGGATGCACATCTGTCTGGTCTCCCTGACAGTGGATAGCATGTTGTCAGATACTATTTCAGAGTTTAAGGATGAGCTCTCTCTCCTGCCAAACTTTAACAGATACTTCTGGATTTCTCAAATTGCGGTAAATAGCACTGCTGGGTGGAAGATGGGTATCTTAAAATGGCTTTCTGAGAAAAATAATGCCTTTCTTAAGAAAGGGGGACCATATATAAAGTGTGCATGTGTTCAACATAGTATCAGTTCAAGGTCATGGACTAGTCTAACTTATTAATTTATGTAGGCAAAATAATATTAAAAGGAAAGTAGATTTCTTTGGAGTTTATCTCAGGGATACATGCCTCACAGGTAGAGAGCAGGGTTGATTAATTTTACAATCTGTTTAATGTGCATTGCTGCCTGTTATTTAAGAGAGAAGAGTACAATGGATATCCTTCACTTGTGGCTCAGGAAAAAAATCCTTGTTTGTAGAGTATGAAGAAGGGTTCAGTGGCTAGGGTCTTTGGACCACTGAAATAGCCAAAACAAGAACAAGAACAACAATATCGACACATATGTTTTCTCTTTTATTCTAATATTTTGCAGGTGGAAAACCATGCCCTCCAAGTCAGGCCCTCCAAGAATACCGTTTATGCAATGACCATTCCTGTATGCAGCTTTACTGGGAGACATCACCTTGGGGCCCCTGTTCTGAAAACACATTGGTAACTGCCCTTAATGCAACCATCGGCTGGAATGGGCAAGCTACATGTGGTGTCGGCATTCAGACACGGAGGGTCTTCTGTGTCAAGAGTCACTTGGGGCAAGTGACGACAAAAAGGTATTATCAGCCTTTTACTGAAAGTACATTTACTGAAAGTAATTTATTGCATAATTGAATATTTTTAGTTGAAAGCTTTTATCAAGCAACTGATGTGCCTAGATCCTTGCTAGACCAAGAAAACTTTCTTCTTCTTCTTCTTGTTATTTGACCCTCCAGAACTAAAGTGCATGCTTCAAACAATGATAAGCAGCATTATAATATGTATTGCTAGTACATATATAATGTGTGTTGTTATTGTTGTTGTTGTTGTTGTTGTTGTTGTTGTTGTTAGGTGCTGTCCAGTCAGTGCCCGACTCATAGCAACCCTACATACAACAGGCGAAACACTATTGTCAGTGCTTCTCTGCTATTCATAGGGTTTTCAATGGCAGATTGATTTTTGGGAGTGGGTTGCTGGGTCCTTCTCCCATAATATGTGTTAGTTAATGGATAGAATAAAATAATGCCCACAAACACTAAATTTGTTTATATAATTAAACAAGTTTTCTAGAATTGCCCTCAGTATCTTTGACTTTTCTCAAATCATATAGTGAATAGGTTACCAGAAAGGTAGTTTCTTTACTTTGAACTACAGGTTTGTATTTTTCTCTTTAGACTTCACAGATCTTTTCTTCAGTGAGCAGATAAATCCAGACAGTAATTTTGATTGGCCTAATCCATGGCCTCAAGTAGGACACAAGTGCATGCTTATTCTACTCTGTGCACATGGTGATATAAAATTTTTAAAGGCAGAAGGAAAAGATCAACATAGGAGTTAGGATATAGATTTCAAAACAGGTCAGGCATTGCAAGTGATGGGAGAAAAAGTAATTGACTGAAAAAAATCAGCTTTAGGAGTTTCATCACTATATGTATCTCTTCCTCAGGTCCAGATGGAAAGGCTAAGAAAGAGAAATTGTACAGTCCTATGCTATGTTCAAAGATGCCCATGCACAGAGATTCCCCAGCAGCCATATTTGTAGACCTCACTCCACTTTAGCCATAGGGGTGGTGGGTCATCAGTACGCACTGATGGGAGCTTTGGTCTAGTGTCATGAGCTTGACAACTTGGAATCTTTCCCCCAGAAAACTTCAAGCTGGGAAAATGAAACTGTTCCTCCTTTCTATTCTTGATGCTCTCAGCCTATGAACTGAAAGCTGCCACAACCATGGTCAAGCCTGATGGAAAAGGCAGAGGGAGCAAGTGAAGCTTATGCTCAGAAAGAAGCAGAAATGTAGGCAGAACCAACCCTGGCAGCAGTAAACCCGCTCCTCTTAAATACACCCTGTCGTTCCTGGCAAAGTAGCCAAATGCATTTGCTCTTTTGCCTAACTCAATCCAATGTGTGTTCCTATCATGGGCAATGCAAACACCTGAATAATTTCATCTATGGCACCATGGTGCAGGGCTGTGTGCCGTTCCCCACTGCCATGGAATCTGCCTTGGCTCTGTGTAAAGAAAGTCACAGAAGCTCAGTTAAGGGAAATAAATTGCTTATGGCAGAAACAGTGTGGATTGCCCAGACGCTGTGCAGTGCTGGTGTCTGATCATCCAGTGAGCAGGTGGTTCTGAAAGTATGCTCAGATTAAGAACAGCCAGGAAGAATTTACCTCTCTCTCCTCCTAAATGTGGCTTCCAGAAGGCTTCAGTTGAGTGGTCTTTATTGTTTCAACCCTAGTCTTTAACAGTGTCTGGCATGTAGTTATGTAGTTCCATAAAACATCTTTGGAATTCAGAAATGAAGTAGACCTATGTGTACAGGAGTAATGAGGGTTGGATATGAAGATCAGGAAATCCAGAGACGCTAACGTTTATTTTTTGATTCAAGATAAGAAAGTCCTACTAGATGTGATCAAAAAGTGCCATTTATGTTTGAAATAAAAGAAATTATTATAGTAAAAGGCAGATTGCCATTAATTCCTTTCAAAGTACTCCCCGTACTAGGACACACTTATTCCATTCTTCGTGCCACTTTCTGAAGCAGTTATAGAAGTCCTCTTTTGTGAGTGTCTTTAACTTCATCCTCCCTCATGACAATGCTCAGTGTCACACATCACTTATGGTATGACAATTTCTATCAAATAAAAACATTTTAGTGTGTTCTCATCCACTTTATTCATTGGATCTGGCACCATGCAACTTCTGGCCCTTCCCCAAAGTCCAAATGACTATGAGTGGTAAATGTTTTGAATTGATTCAGGACACTGAGGAAGCTATTATAGTGCAACTAAACATATTCAGGAAGGAGGACTTCCAGACTGGCTTCAGAAAGTGGGAAGAACAACGAGATAAGTGTGATCAAACCCAGGGACATTATTTTGAGGGTGATTAATGACAATGTGTCTTTCACTCTAATTAAAAAAAATTAAACATTCATTTCCTCTTTTGATCACACCTCATATTTTACCAACCATGATAAATTTCAGCAAAAAGGGCTATCATGAAGAGGAATGAACAAGACATACATATGACCTGTTCTTATTAACTCATGAATGTCATTTCTGCTCCAGCATCTAACTTTGCAATGCTCATGGTGTTTGGAAAATGCCAACTTCCATCAGTTGTGTTAATTTGCCTAGTAGCCATAGCAACCTGTGGACTGACTAGATCAGTGAATCAGTGGGTCATGGACAAGCATAGACTATAACATTTTACAACACCTGATTCAGGTGATAATCTAATTCACGAGCTTATAGTGAAATCCTAAAAGACTTTTAATGGTGTTATGTAGACATGGGAACTCCTTTTACCTGAGAGAGATTGCAGAATTGATAATGTTTATTTCTATGACCTAGATTCTCACCTTTTGTTTTAAAAAAAGATGCATGAAACATCAAGACTATAAAAATAAAATAAATGTCAGTTAAGTGGAGGAGGAAACCCACTCAAAATCCATTTTCTTATCCTGATAAAAACATCAGTACCCTTAAAGTCTGATCTCTCTTCCATAAAATTTTTCAGCTCTGAAATAGGACAGGAAAAATTCACTTGTGAATGTCATTTGTTCATTTCTTAATAAAGTGTCATTAGAATTGAGACCAATATCTACTGAATAAAGTATCACATCTTAAGGGGTGATTTGGACAGGAAAAGTTATATGTTTAAATATCCTTCAGTTTCCTCTTCTATCTTATAATTACAATAATTACATTTTAACAGTTTCTTATAAAGGTCTCTGAGCACTTCAGTTTACTCTAATGTTAAATATGTTTTGAATATATGATTGAAAATATCATATTACCTATAGTTTATAGTTTAAATCATAATTCATAAACTAGTATACATTTGTTTATAATTTATATATGTGAGAGTAAAATATTACGGTGAATAACCACCATTTTTTCTATATCAATACAGCAAATTAATTGCACATATGTTTTCCCTAACACACACACACACACAGACACACACAAGCACACACACACACCCTGATAGATATAAAGACATTGCTACTGCTAATTACTTTTTGCACTGTTAATGAGGCTAGGAACTTAACAACCAAGTTTTAATTCTTACTTTATGTCTCCAAATAATCCTGCTAAATATGAGCAGCCTGCATGACTTCAGTCAATTTGCTTAATTAAAATTCTTGAGGTTAATCGGGTTATTTGAGCTAGGAAAATAATACCTAATGTCCAGTGAAGCACCCAGTGAAGCAATAGAAAGTGTCCCTTGCTCTACCCTTTCCAAAAAATACATATAGTTTTATTCTTCACATGCAAACCATTGCAGTGGAAACAGATCCCCTGTCACTTGCGAACTACTTGGGGTGGGGATAGGGGAATGAGGCAGGAAGGAAAAAGAAAGTTCCTAAGGAATATTTTGGATAGAGAGAAGGAAGCATGTCTCCATAGAATGAATGGACTAAAAGAATATGTTTTTATCTCTAAACTGACTACACCGAGAAGCACAGAGTTCCTTGCAAGTTCTTGCATCCCTGGGTTGGTACCTTGGTTTCCATGTAATTGTGTAGGTGAGAATGTTACCATTGTATGAGCAATAGAACTGATCATATCAGAAAATGAGAACCAGCCAAGGCACAACTGAGCCAGAAGTGAGAGCTTTCGGCGATATTTCTGGGGTTTTGTTTGGTTTTGTTTCATTATTCAATGCTTTTTTTTTCAGTTGCAGTGTTTGAAAATAATAATGATAATAACAAAGATTTACAAAGCACAATTCAAAGCCTTCTAGAGTTCCTGATAAGGCACTTTCTGTTTTCAGCATGAAAACACCAGACATTTTTGTGAGATATAGTAATAAGTAGGCCTATTTAAATTTTTCTTGTATATAAAATTGGCAGATTTGCCCCATCTAGCTGAATGAGATGGACATGGTGTTCCTGGGGCAGATGAGTGATCAAGGAGACGGAGCATTATGTATGTGGGTCTTGATGATAGAAGAATCATGAAAAATGGCAGGGCTTTGTAGCTCAATTTGATGCATTTCAGCACAGAGCTTATAAGGAACCGAAGCTTTCAGGATGACCAAGAGACAATTCATGTAGAAAATCCCAGGGCAAGTCAATGAAAATATACACATTGAAATGAAATACCTCTATCTTTTATTAAGAGGAGTGCCAATTCAAGATTAGTATGTGTGCAAGAACATAGAAAGTGTAAATCATCACAAAACACAAGGATCTATGCTTTGTTTACTAAGTGAAAACTGAATCCATATGTTTTCCTGGGTTTTAAGACTGTACTTTTATTTTGAAAGTGGCTAGAGAAATTAACCACTTATCCCTGATGGATTTATTTGTTTTGTTGGCTCCAATAGCATAGAATGCCACAATATGATTCACTCACTGTTTAAATATTTACACTGTTAAGATCTGGTATTTTTAGGATCTGGTATATGATGGAATTCCACCATCAAGGTATTCTAAATCCCTGTATGTGCAGTACATGTTATATGTACAGCACACTCATACTGCAAGCACACATGATATCAAAAGCCTTAGTCTGGTCAATAACCAAAACGATATAGGAAATAAACCTTATAGGTTTAGGAAGCAGAGAACACTTAAGTTGCTAATAAACAATGATGATATTTTTGAACACTGATAGGAAATTTATGGAAATTGGAAATATGATGATGCATGAAGTAGTAGAAAAGGTATAGAGAAGTAGGAAGAAGAAGTTGAACCCCTGAGGAAAGGTAAACTTTATTGATAGGAAAAATGAACAGAAATACAATTTCACAAGGAAGAGAATGGCCGTTTTCAGCCCAGAAATCATTGCATTTCCAGATATGCCCTCAGTTTGTCATTTCTGTAAAAGCACTGTAACCTAAGCCTGACCTTTGCCACTGAGGGAAGGATCATCTGCTTGGGCTCCACCTCTAGCTATGAGCCCCTGGGCAAGGGGCCTCACCTCCCTGGGTCTTTCATCCCTCATCTAAAGGAGCAAAAGGGCCCAATATTTTCTGTCCTAAAATCCTATAGTGCTGTGTTAAACACTTATACTCCCCAGGAGGCACTGACATGGTCTCTTCACATTGACAGATGTCCAGACTCTACAAAACCTGAAACTGTGCGGCCTTGTTTCCTCCCATGCAAAAAAGACTGTGTTGTGACAGCTTTCAGCGAGTGGACACCCTGTCCCAGGTTGTGCCAACCAGGTAGGTGTATGCTGCTTTCCTAGTGCTTACTTTCCTAACCATCTGATTGTTTTCCCACTGCTAAGTAAGTGGGAGACTGTGGAAGGTGAGCTCCTTCTTTTCCATTTTCATGTCACCTTGGGAACAACAACGTGGGTAAAAAGAGTATAAATGAAGTCTTGTACTTCCAAGTACTCAGAACCTGGAAAGAAAAAATTCACATATTAGTGCCATAATCTCACTAGTACATATTCCAAAAGTACTCATTTCCTACTGATGTATCATGGTATTTTGAGCATCCATTTCAATAGGATTTCTTCTAAAGTATCATTACCACTCCAGTTTCTATGTACTTTCTGTGCATATGGACCCAGTTTCAGGTGCTTGCTTGCTTTCTTTCTTTTTTTTTTTTTTTTTTTTTCGGTACTGGGAGTTAAACCCAGGGCCTTGCACCTGCATGCTCTGCAAGTGCTGGACCACTGAGCTGCACCCTCAGCCCACTTTTTAACTTTTTGAGACAGGGTCTCACTAAATTATGCAGACTGCCTCTGGTCTTGAACTTGTGATCCTCTTGCCTCTGCCTCCCAAGCCGCTGGGATTACGGGCATGTGCCACCGGGCCTGGCTCTCAGGTGCTTTCTTTAGAACATAAGACTTAAATACTACACTTACATCACTAATAAATGTAACAACAGCAAATATGTTAACAAGTGTTGAACAATTACAAAAATAGGCAATATAAGATTTATATTTACTTACTACTAATGTGATATTTTTTTTTATGTTGTTGCTGTTGGGTGCCATTGAGTTGGGTGTGACTCATAGTGACTGTATGTACAGCAGAGGGAACCACTCCCCAATTTTTTGCCAGGCACACCATCTTTTTTATATTTAAGCTCATTGTTGCACCCATTGTGTCAATGCATCTAGTTGAGGGTTTTCCTTTTCTTGTTGACCTACCACTGTCATAAACATGATGTCCTTCTCCAGGGATTAGTTCCTCCTAACAACATGTCCAAAATACATAAAATGCAGTGTAGCCATCCGTGCTTCCAAGGAGCATTCTGGTTGCACTTCTTCTAGGACAGATCTGTTGGTTCTTCTGGCAGTCCATGATATATTCAATATTTGTCTCCAGCACCATAATTCAAAAGCATCAGTTCTTCTCCTGTCTCCTCTATTCAATGTGCAGCTTTTACAACCACGTGCTGTGATATCTGGGTGTAGATGGAGAACTCTGACCCAGGATACTTAACACCCAAATTTTAAATGACCTTCTTTCTTAGAACAGGTACCTGAAGCTTATTGCAGCTCCCTGATTGGCTAGTTCATGTGGAAATACAAGTACCCATAGTTCTAAAACTCCATTTTAGCCTAAGGTTAGGAATTTACAACTTGATCCCTGTCCCTATAATCATACCTTTATTCTTAGTACTTGGTATTTTACTACTACCACAGTAAAAATAGGCAAATCCAATAAAAATAAGGACAGGAAGAGTACTAACCTTAGTTGCCAGGGGTAAGTGTGTCTTATTCACTGTCTCTGGCATTTTCTTGGTGGCCATGTTCTTTCAAGGAGAATGTCACTCTCTATTGCTGTGCCAGCCCCTGAATAAGGGAGAAGGAAGCACACAGTCATGCACAGAACCTGTCACACATTGAGAATATTAGCACTTCTCCTTGGGAAATCTAAGACCTGTACATCTAGATTCTCCCAGTTGCTCTTTGACTCATGCACTTATAGCATTACTTCATGAAAGTGACATGAAAATATGGCCACATTGACACAGATCTGATGGTCCTTCAAACCTGCTTTCAGTGTTGGCAAAAGGATAGTGACAGCTCTTAAAGACTATTATCAAATGTCTTAAATTGCAATCAAGGGACATCTGTATAAATTTTGTATCCTTGCCATTCATCTTAACATTACTTTGTGACAGAACTAATGTAATAGCATTCAATGGGTTTTATTTATGCACAGAATCAGAAATAAACGTATTGAATAAGAATGGACTTTGAAAATACAGTGGAAGATGCTTTTGTTCTTTTTAATAATAAAAACAATAATCTCTTCCAGAAACTCTTCCAAATATTTTTCTTGAAGGAAGAGCCAAAGTGGATAAACTGAAGGAACAAGTTTTCTGGTATAGCCAAAGAAAGGTCATTTCTAGATCCGCAGTTAATTGGAAGGCAGGATTTAAGAGGCTGACTTTTGGTATTTTAGTGGTAATATACCTGAAAATATTTTAAGCTTTTACAATAAGTATTAGAAAAATAGAAGGGAATAATATAATGTATTGTTGTTGTTGTTAGGTATTGTCTAGTCAGCATCTGACTTAGAGACAACCTATGAATAACAGATGAAACATTGTCAGTGCTTCTCTGCTATTCATGGAGTTCTCAATGGATGATTGTTTTTTGGGAGTGGATTGCTGGGTCCTTTTCCCAAGCCTATAGCACCTCGTGTTTACATGCAGTCTCCTGTCCAAATACTAACCAGGCCTGACCTTGCTTAGCTTCTGAGATCTGATGGTATCAGACACCACAGTGGTACAGCTATAGGCATAATGTATAGGGATGGAGTTTCATTGAGGGTTTGCTATTTCCTTTAGTTTCTTACTCATCAGAGATTCGCATAATTTGTTGCATTGTTATAAGAAAATATTAAATTATAAATACCCTTTAGGCAGGCTAAAGTTTGTGCTGGGTCTGTCAAGGTCCCCTCATACTTAGGGAGGAAGATTAGCTTAGTTGAGCCAATGCACCCTGGTGGCCAGAGGTTATGTCAGCCACTGCTATTCTGCATATTCAACATTCGAGAAAAATCTTTCTGCTGCATGGAAGTCTTCTAACTTTGGCTAAAAGTGGAGGAATCACAGGCATATAAAATAACTATTCGTCAACTAATTTCAAATTTTACTCCAATTTCCAGAGATTCAATTAGTTGTTTAATTGGTTGGCACTATAATGAATATAGTTCTAAGCCTCTGTGGTATTTTTGACTCCAACTTTTCAAGCATAGATAGTTCTTTCACAGCCTGGCGGCCAGGGACCTGGAGGAGCAAAGATTCAATTTTCAGATTTCTTCCAGCTTTCCACTTCAATCCTCTTTATCATGTTTAGTTCATACCTTGAGACCAAGACATTATTAAATATTCATGGGTTAATTAGGGGGCACTATCAGGCAGGATTATTTTTGAAGAAATGGTACTTCTAACTCTGTAGTTCTCAAACTTTATTGCATCAGAATCACCTGGAATCAGTACTAAAATGCAGATTTCCAGATTTATGACTAGAAAGTGTGATTCAATAACTGTAGGATAGTGCCAAAAACTTGCAGTTATAAGAAGCCACAGTCCATGAATGGCAATGCTTTCTGTGACATTCTAAAGAGAAATGACCATAGGTACATGAACAAACCCTGCTTTAACTCTGGGCAGATGGCCCTTCTTTTGACTCCTAGAACATTTCGTGTTCTTCCCAGGTCAAGAGGTTTCTATTGGGATTGAAGAGCATAGATGCTGGATGAAAGTTCCAAGAGTTGTATTTCTAGGTGTACTCTGCCATAGATATAGTACTGTCCCTGCCTGCTTCGGTGTCCTCATTTGTAACATGCTTCTAATTACTACACATGTGATCCGGAAAACATTTAGACCACTGCCTGGCACCCACTAGGCACCCTGCACTGTCCTAGACACTCAAGACCCTCTCTATTAGGTAGATTGTCCCATGGCATCCTACATATCCTTTTTATGAGCACACCATTCTTATCTTTCCTTGTTATTTTTTTCTGCTAGAGAATAAACTCATGACTGGAAGGCAGAGACTACTTGTGCTGTCTTCACCATGAGATCCTCTAATGACTTAGGCATTGGCATAGGCCATAGAGTTGTCAGTTAATAAACGTGATTCAAAGGTACAGATGTCCCATAAAAAGGAAGAAAAGTGTGTGTTTCAATCTAACTGGTGGATTTTCTGTCCTTGAGAGTGTCCCTTAATGGATACTTTAGAGAATGGTTCTCTAGGACAATACTTTTCAAACGTGAATATGCATAAAAATATTCTTGGGATCAGATTGAATGTGGATTCTAGTTCAATACACCTGACTGGGGACTGAAATTGTACTTTTCTATATGCTCTCAGGTCAGTTATTCCTGTGCTTTGAATATGAATCTCTATGTGGGGTTGAGTGCATTAGAAATTTCTCAGCAAGGGAATATTACCTTCAAAGAAGTAAAATGAAGCTGGAGCACTGTAGTGCACACCTGTGATTTCAGCAACTCTGGAGGCTAAGGCCAGAGGATCACAAGTATAAGTCCAAGGCAGCTAGTGCAAATTAGCCTGACCCTGTCTCAAAATAAAAAATTAAATTAAAAAAGGGGCTGAGAATGCAGTGGTAGAGCACTTGCCCACCATGAGCAAGGCCCTGGGTTCAACCCCTAGTACTGAAAATAAATAAATAAATAAATTAAGTAATTAATTAATTTAAAAATAAGTAAGTAAGTAAGAAAATGCTGGGCACAGTGGTGCACACCTGTGATGCCAATGACTTGTGAGGTGGAAGCTGGAGGCTTATTATTTCAAAGCCTTATCAGCCTGCATAATTTAGAGAGACCCTGACTGAAAAAGAAAAACTAAAAACTGGGTTGAGGATACTGCCCAGTGGTAGAACACTTGCAAAGTATGAGCAAGGCCCAGGGTACTACACAAAAAAAGTATATATATATATATATATATATATATATATATATATATACACACACACACACACATATATACATACACACATATACGTACATACATACACACATACATATATATGTATATATGTGTATGTATATTTATATGTATGTATGTGTGTGTGTGTGTGTGTGTGTGTGTGTGTGTGTGTGTGTGTATGGGGCTGGGATTTAGCTCAGCTGGTAGAGTGCTGCTCTGTAGTCTCTGAGGTCCCGAGTTTGATTCCCAGCACGACAAAAATGGCAGAAGGATGTGATGGTCCACTCCAGAGGCAGTCCTGAAACAATCAGCCATTGAAAGCTCTATAGGGGTCGCTGTGAGTCGGACAGGACTTTATGGCACTTAACAGCAACAACAGCACCGTGTGTGTGTGTGTGTGTGTGTGTGTGAGAGAGAGAGAGAGAGAGAGAGAGAGAGAGAGACACCAGTAGAGTGGTTGTATGATTAAGAAATGTGGTTCAACCTAAACTGAGAAATCAGAATGTTCTAGGAGGAGGTTGAGCATGAGCTGTAATCTCAAAAAATTAGGACAGAGAAACTTTTTTTACAGGTGTGACCATAGGGTGGGTAATCAAAGGTGAAAAGATGTTTATGTCTGTTGGCCTCACACTTGTCTTTGTAATGGAACGACCTAGACATCTCTTAACAGTAATCATACCAGGATCCTATTCTCAGACATTCTGATTTAATAGATTTTTAATGTGATTAGGAAATCACTAGATTATGTGACTCCCAAACCAAATCCATTCTAAACTTTTCCAAAATCCAAAATGGGTCCAGAGAACCAACTGCATCAGCAGCAATCTGTACCTGAGCAATGAATGAGCTGTGTCAGGTTTTAATTTGTCCTGGCTGGATTTGTGAGCTAAATCCTTAAGACTTAAAGGTATTTTCAAGCCATAAACCATCCCTGGCTAGTAGCCAACATGTATCTTATTTCTCCTTAGCTGAATATCTCCTAGAGGATTAATAATAGTCCCACTTGAGTCTAAACAAACCTAAGGCATGTTGAGCTTTGGCCTTGTTATGGTCTGTGTAATTTTTAATTCACTATAATAAATTAAATGAATGATTAAAAATACTTTTAGCCAGGCTCCATAGTGCACACTTATAATCCCATATACACAGGAGGCTGAGGCAGGAGGATCACAGGTTTGAAGCAAGAGGCACCCTGTGAAACTTAAATCCTGTCTCAAAATAAAAATAAAATAAAAATTTAAAAAGGCTATGGATGTAGCTCAGTGGTAGAACACTTCCCTAGGCCCTGGGGTCAATTCCCAGTACTACAAGAAAAAAATAAATTATATATATATAAATAAATAGATTTACTTATTTATTTTTTAGAATTTATTTTCTATAGAATTTATATATATACACACACATATACATACATACATACACACAATTATATAAAATATGTATATATACACATATATACACACACACACACACATATATATACACACATATTTTTTTTCTTAGCACCTTTCTTGCTATTTTATTCTTCAGCTATTCTTGCTATTCTTTCTTCAGCCTATGAAGCAAATGCCTGCCTTAAAATTATCATAATGTTTTGATAGGGGATATTAGACAGAAAGAAAGGGAAGAAAAAGTGGCCCTCTGCAGCCATCTGCCTCTGGCACCATTTGAGACATGAATATCAATGTCATTTTCCTCTGAGGCAAATGGCCTGATTGGAGGTCAATACTGCCCTGCTACATAATATCCTTTATGAATAGCATGATTGCTGGTAGACAATTCCCTTTTACACATGGCATGCACAGCCAGTAACATCCTTTACCTATATAGTGTTTCCCATGCCGGACCAGATGAGGGAGGACCTTCTTTGAGGCAAGACCCCTCCTATATTAAAGAAGAAAAATCCTCTTTTACAATCTAAGGCGGACAACCTAAACCTAAAAAGGAAACAGATTTCAAATGTGCAATGGGAAATTCCCCCCAGCTGCTTGTAAGTACTGGCCTTCTATTGATATTTGTTGTTGTTGTCGGTGTCCGCCTCATAACAACTCTATGCACAACAGGCGAAACACTATTGTCAGTGCTTCTCTGCTATTCATAGGGTTTTCAATGGTGTTCTATTGATAGGTCAAAGATAAATCAGCATTCTCCTTTCAGTAAATGATAAAAGTCCATAGGTTACACCACAGGGCAACTTTTAGTTGACCAAAAGCCAAAAGGTAAACTGACAAAATTTAATAATTATGCCTTGGCATCTTAGGTACATTCCAAATCCAAGACCACACAAATAGCCATAGCTCCCTACAAACAAAGTTAAAACCATAAATGATAAAGAAAGGCCAAGTGATAGTTTCATACCCAGGATTGGAACTAGGTACTCAATATACTGGGCAGGCTGGAACTAGGAACTCAATATAAACAACTAGGAACAAGGACTCTGGGCCCCTTGGTCTCTCAGGGTGCTTGGCTTTTCTCTATCCAAGGTGCCTCTCTTACTAATATTCTGTTAAAACTCACTTTAACCCTTTTCTGGTCTCTGCCTCTTCTTTTTTCAGGAGAACATTCTAACTGTAGTTTGCTCTACCCAAGGGTAAGGATTTTCCTGCAAGGTCTCTCCAGTTCTCTGGTTATAAGCCGGCCACTTTCTGACTTCCAACAGAGAAAGCCTATGTTTCTCTCTGCGTCTCTTCCATCTCCTCTTTCCTGACACTGGCCCAAATCCCAAGCCTACTTGTACCCAGTTTCAGGGCATTCTCCTTCTCATCAAGGCCAAAGAATTATCCTTGATTTCCCTTCTGTGTCAGTTTTTCAATGACTTTATGAATGAGACCAAGAACCACAATGAGGGAGCTCTGAGTTCCTGGTGATGGTTTCTCAGCCTCATGAAGTTTCTTCCGTGTGTAGATGTCTGAGAATCACCCCAGTTCACCTCAGGCAGGACCTTTTCAGGGTGAATGAGCATCTACAACATTGAAATGCTCCAGAAAAAAATCCTTGTACGTGGTGGACAATGAGAAACACTCACTAAAGCTAAATATTTTATAACATTTACCATATGGGACCATTGCTTATTGTTTGCTTGAGTAGTGTTCCAATTTAATTTATTATTTTAACCACTGGTGCCATTACCATCATACTCCATGTTTTTCTATTAATGTCACAAATCAACACTGTTCTTCCAAGATTTCAATTAGGCTATTGTTCAAGAAACTCACTCTATATTTTCAACATTTAATTATGTGAAATTTCAAACACATATATATGTAAATTAATACAATGTTAAATACGAAATATTAATAGTTATTGTAGCCTTACCTGTGTAGTGATGACTGACTACAATTCAATGATCAGATCATGGAAATTCTTATTTTGTCTTTACTACCAATTTTACCCCATACCCCCATTGCACTGTTTGAAACATTCCTTAAATGTGTTGACCACTTCATGGAAAGGAAGAATATGGGGGAGGTAGAGTTATTAGACTGGATAATTAAGTGAGACATATTCAAATTAGCTATTCCTATAAATCTAAAAGCCCTTGGAGCTAATAATTAATTATTTGTTAGTTTCCATAATTAAAGGCTGAGAGAGCTCCCCTAACTTTCATCTCTAATGGGTGGGCTGGATGGCAGCGTTATGGTAACAGGACAGCCATCAGCAGAGTGCTACTGGGGAGCAGTGGGAAACCTCATTTGGTAGTGTCTGTCTCCTCCTGTGTCAACCTTGCTTAAGTTACAAGTGTTGAAGATGGTGATTTTTTTGTTGTTAACACTTAGGAGGTATAGCATAACAGTTAAGATTCTTGAGTTAATCTTCCTGAGTTAAAATCCCATCTTTGTCCCACAAATCACTTCAAAATTGCTATGTCTCAATTTCCTGCACTTCAAAATGAGATAATGCCAGTACCTACTTCATATAAAGCTCTTGGGCTGGGGTTTGGATCAGTTGGTAGAGTGCTACTCTGAGCTTTCTGAGGACCTTTGTTTGATCCCCAACACTGCAAAAATGGGAGAAGGACGAGGCATTCCACTCCTGAAGCAATCCCAAAACAGCCATTGAAAACCCTAGGAGGGTCTCCATGAGTTTCGCTCAACTCAAGGGCATCTAACAACAACTTCATATAAATATTATAAGAAGAATAGGACACATGGAACTATGCCAGGTACATAGATATGCATTACTATCATTTTATAATGGTGATGATGAAACTGCCTAAAGGTCAGGGAACTTTTATTACATGGATATCTGGCAGCATTAAGTCCTCCATATGTTGGTATTATGGCACTTGTCTTCATGTCCATATTTTCCCTGGAATCGTCAATGCCACAGGATCTGGCACATGGTAGATGTGATGGTTCAGTTATGAAATATCCCTCCACAGGCTCTTGTATTGACAGCTTTGTCTCCAGCTGGGATCTTTAGGAGATGGAGCCCTGTTGGAGGAAGTAGGTCACTTGGAGTTTGTCACTGGGGACTACATCTTGTCACAGGCCCTGTCTGTGTCTTTTTTCTGGTTCCTGGGTACCCTAAGGTGACCATTGCTTCTCCTCCCCGTGCTTCCCACTATAATAATCTTCCTCATCATGGCCCAGAAACAATGGAACCAGATAACCATAAACTGAAACCTCTGAAATCATGAACCAAAATGAGTCTTTCCTCCTCTTAAGTGGTTCTGTCGGATAGTTTTTCAAAGCAAAGTCTGACTAACACAATGGGCATTCAGTAATTGTTGCTGAATGAGCATAAGAGTTCCACACTGTTTCCCTGATCATTTCCAATTTTTAGAGTTGTGCTTTCAGTTAGAGGATACCATAGCCTTCACAGACTTTTCAGCTGATTCAGGCCAGTTAGGATTGGGTCATTCTGAAAGTCGAAGAGCTCAAACATGACCGAGGCTGGACTTAAAAATTTCACCCAATGAATGCATACATGCACCACCCTCCCACTTTTCATCTCAAGCACACCCAGTGCCCCTCCTTTTCACAAGCACATCTACACCTTTGTCCATTGGGGAAGTAGACAGTAGAATGCTCATTTACTTCCAAATAAGGGAGGATCCTCTGTGTTTGAGTAACTAGGGCACAGAGTCTGGACAACTGGCTCCAGGATAACATTGAAGGTAATCTAAAACCTTTTTATTCCTGGACAAAACACCTGAACCTAAATCTCATTTACCTCCTCTGTAAATTTTAGATATGTTAATCTTTTCAAGAATGTTTTTGAGAAATTAAATTTAAAAAGATATATAGCTCCCATATATGTCTGCAGACCTGGCCCTGATAGACAGAGTGCAGATGCCTTTGTCTTTACAAGTGCCACTGGGTGGGAATTGCTCTTTTTAGACTGTAATTTAAGACCCATAGATCACTATGTGGTACCTGTGTTCAATAAATATTCCTGATAATTTAGTAGGAGGAATGACAAACACTTGGGCTTGTAGAGATTACACCTCCCAATCATCCTTCTGCCAAACTATGGAGTTCTGCAGATAAACTTCACAGATATTCCCTCCCAATTCATAGTGGGTAAATGCTAATGGATAAATTTCTCTTAATTAACAACTATTTTGGGGCTGGGATTTAGCTCAGTTGGTAGAGCGCCTCTCTACGGTCTCTGAAGTCCCAAGTTAGATTCCCAGCACCACAAAAATGGGAGAAGGATGTGGCAACCCACTCCCGAAGCAATCCTGAAACAATCTGCCACTGAAAACTCTATGAGGGTCGCTATGAGTCGGACACGACTCAATGGCACCTAACAACAACTATTTTACCTTGTTTCCTCCTGTGTTTTTCTTTAATTTATGGTACCTCTGTTGTGTCTATTAAAATTCAGCACAAGATGTCAGCAGATTTATTTAAAAAATATTTTTGAGGCCATTACCTCAGGTTCTCATGACCATTATGTCTAGACAAATAAGAACACCTGGGTTAGAACAAGAACTGCAGCACAGAGCTCTGGACTTTTAGTTTGTAGGAACCACACTCTTCAGAGCAAATGTTCATCCAGGTGATACTTCATAAGGGAATCTTTCTCAGGCCAAACTCCTCTTTCCCACCCTTTCCTCCCTCTTCCTTCTGAACTAGAGATCAATGTACATTTATAAATAACTGGAGTCCACAGAACCATCAGCTGGATTCTTCTTTACCTCCTCTAATGGACCTTGACACTGTATTTGACAGCACTTCTCTGCTATTCATAGAGTTTTCAATGGCTAATTGTTTCGGGAGTGGGCTGCCATGTCCTTCTCCCAAGTCTGTCTTAGTCTGAAAACTCAGCTAAAACCTGTCCACCATGGGTGACCTTGCCAGTATCTGAAATACCAATGGCAGGTGTCATATCTTTCAGCCTCACCACAACAGGCAAGCTCCCCGGCACAACAAGCTGACAGACACATGGGGGCAGGACAAAATAAAATTCAGTAAATTCTTGATAAAAATGGTAATGTCAATAGGACCCAATCTGATATAGCAACCCTACCAAGTTGATGCTAAGGGAATTGGTCTATCTTTATAACTAAGTTTGTCTCATAATTGCAAGAACATGTGCAGTGATGCTGGCCAGAGAATGTATGAGACTTAGAGAATCAGATTTATCTCTGTTTTCCTGGCAAACACGGTTAAAAGGAAACACAGTCTATATGTCCTTGGGTTCCATTTCTGTTTAAGATAGAAACTTTTCCTGTAGTGGTCTTTGTTTCTATCTTGTTAGAAAAATTACATGCGATTTCTAGTCTATTTACTATATAGTAAAAGATAGAGAAGACTTGGATGGGAAACTTAAATGGGAAGGGGGGGAGGGGGGAAACATAGAGGAGGGTAAGGGGTAACCTATATGAATAATACTTGTCAAATTGCATATATGAAAATTGTCACAATGAAAAGCATGCCAAAATGAATCGCATTATGATGTACATTAAAAATTTCTAATAAAAAAAAGGAAACACAGTCTATCTCTTTTATTTATTTTTGTTTATTATTTATTTATTCATTTGTTCATTGTCTCTTCATTTAGTATTATTTGTATTGAAGTTGTAGGAATATCGCAGGGGAGTAAAGCCTGTTGTTGTTGTTGTTAGGTGCCATTGGGTTGAGTCCAACTCATAGCGACCCTATGTACAGTAGATCAAAACACTTCCCGATTCTGTGCCAGGCAGAATCCTTATTTATGTTTAAGCCCATTGTTTCAGACACTGTGCCAATCCACCTGGTGGAGGGTTTTCCTTTTTTTCATTGGCTTGCCACTCTCCCAAACATGGTGTCTTTCTCTAGGGATTGGTCTCTCCTGACTACCTGTCTGAAATATGTAACATGTAGCCTAGCCATCCTTGCTTCCAGGGAGCACTCTGGTTGCACTTCTTCTAGGACAAATCTGTTGGTTCTTTTGTCAGTCCACGGTACATTCAATAATCATCTCCAGCACCATAATTCAAAAGCATCAATTCTTTCCCTATCTCCCTTGCTCAGTGTCCAGCTTTCAGAATCATATGATGCCACTGAAAATACCATGGCATGAATAAGGTGCACTTTCATCTTCAATGTGACATCTTTACTTTTCAATACTCTAAAGAATACTCTAAAGAGATCTTTTGCCACAGCTTTTCCTAGAGCAATGCGTCTTTTGATTTCTTGACTGCTGCTTCCACGGGTGTTGATTATAGAGCCAAGCAAAGCAAAATCATAGACAAACTCAATCTTTTCTTCATTTATTGTGAAGTTGCATACTGACCCAGTTGTAAGGATTTTTGTTTTGTTGATGTTTAGTCACAACCCATACTGAAGGCTATGATCTTTGATCTTCATCAATAAATGTTTTAAATCCTCTTCACTTTCAGCAAGCAGAGTTATGTCATCTGCATAATGCAGGTTGTTAATGAGTCTTCCTCCAATCCTGATGCCTCATTCCTCCTCATAAAGTCCAGGTTCTCAGATCATTTGCTCAGCATATAAACTGAAGAGATATGGTGGAAGTATACAACCCTGATGCCCACCTTTCTCAACTTTAAAACAGGCAGTATTTCCTTTTTCTATTTGAACAACTGCCTCCTGGTTCATGTACAGATTCCTCATGCATACAGTCAGGTGCTCTGGTATTCCCATTTTCTGAAGTGTTATCCATAATTTGTTATGATCCACACAGTCAAATGCCTTTGCATAGTTGATCAAAAATAGATAGATATATTTCTGATATTCTCTGCTTTTGGCTAATATCCACCTCATATCAGCAATAATGTCCCTGGTTCCCCTCCCTCTTCTGAATCCCTCTTGATTTTCCACTAATTCCCTGTCTATATACTGATGCATTTGCTTTTGAATGATCTTTAGTAAAATTTTGCTTGTGTATAATATTAATGATATTGTCCAATAGTTTCCACATTCAGTTGGATCCCCTTTTTTTGGAGTAGGCACAAATATGGATCTCTTCCAGTCAATTGGCCAGGTAGCTGTTTTCAAAGACTGTTGGCATAAACATACAAGTGGCATAGCTTTCAGCCTCATTGCAACACACAAGCCCCAACAGTGTGGCAAACTGCCAGACATGTGAGGGATTTGTAATGAAGTTGTAGGAATATCTCATGGGAAATCAGTCAATTGCTAATTTATTAAAATCATTTCCCACCAAATTTCATATTTCAGCAGAAGTCATCAACTGAGATAGAAGTTACTGTTCTCAACAATATGGCTATAGGATATTTAACACATGGTTTAATGGAGATCTCTTTTTTGATAATATTCAAGGCCATAAAATTGAAATGCAAAATTATATTTATAGGCTGATTTAGTAACCACTGACCCAAGGGTGAAACTTGGAATAATTGCAACACGTTTCTGAAAGAATGGTCTATGGACATCCAGCTCAGACCTACTGAGATATTTGTGATAACCCAAAAGGAATTCAAATTTTGAAGCCAAAACTGGGGCTCCCAATCTGAATTTTTAAACAAACTTCCCTAGTAATTCTAAGACATACTGAAGTTTGAAAACTACTATGTTAGAGAAACATTGAATCTGACCATTAACCAAAACATTTTTTAAGAGATGTGTGAGGGCCACTTAGTGTAATTGTTATAGTCAAGTGAATGTTGATTTTTAAGGATCAAAGACCTTTAAGATACATTAGATGAGACCTTTAAGCTACATTCGATGAAAAGGGTCCGGTTGGGAAGGCGATCTCACATATGTCTACAAGTAATAAATGTATGGGCACTAGAAATGTGACCAGGAACCAAGGCTCCTGTCCTTATCACTCAGGGTCGGTGTAGTTCCCCTTGTCTCTACTTTTCTATGCCTCTAACCAGAAGGAGCACAGCCCCAGGATGACTTCCCTGCCCCTCCTATACAAAACTTAAGCATCCAACATTAAAAAAAACTTCCCTTGAGACTTCTTATTCAATTTACCAAGAAAGAGAGGCTCAGTCAATATTTTTATGTCAGGTCCTTCAGTGGTTCAGTAGCCCTAGTAGAGGAAAGAGACAGTGATGCCTAAAGGCACTGGGTCCTGAGGCTGGAGCATGCTCCCAGATGGGGGCTCTGGGTGGTCAGGAACACAAGTCAGCCTCTCCAAGGCACTAAGGTCAGTTGTTTAGATGGAATCCATCCCTCACCCATTCTTCCACGAGTCCTTTGGGGGGACTGATCTCTAGGCAGAGGGTAGAAACTTTCCTGTAAAAGCCACCTTCTTTTCATTTTGTGGCCTCAGATTGGGAAGAGAGCTGCTATGAATTAGATAGAAATATAGAAAAAGAAAATGAAACTCCAGAGTTTATAAATTCAGCAGAATAACATCTTCATGTAGAACAGAAACTAGGAGGAGAAAAAGCATCTACCAAGAGCATGATCTGGGCCAGATCTTTTACTTCAAACAGACAAAATACACAGTCTGTGTGTATTTGAATTCTTACTGCATGCCTTGGCTATGATTCCTATCAGTGGTCTATCATAAGCATTGTTCTCTTATAACATAAACCAACATAACATACCAAGCAAAACCAAGTAAATAAAGAAACAAACAAAATAAATAAATGTAGATTTGGTGGATGACTTTTGTTCTTTATACTTGAAACCCAATGTCACCCCTCCTTAGTTTGCATCTAATAGTTGCTTTAAAGCACTATTAATTTTCTTCACTCAGCAGCCAAGCTAAATTACCATAAATAAATCCTGTGGTGCACATGGATATTCAAAATGATTTATTGTTAGGACTGGTGGCAAAAATCAGTGTTTCTTTGCATACAGTTGTTTTCTTCTTTTCAAAATACTTTTGCTTCTCATTGGTTTTATTCTTATATCCCAAAAACTCTCTGTGAACAGTGCAATATGATCCTTATTTGTATGTAGAGGTATATTAGTTGGTTTTTAGAAATCAAAGTACCCATGTTAATTAGGAGTTTATTTTTAGACTTTGAATGTACTTCCTATGAAGAAATAGAATAAATTAGTTTGATTTAGCTGGGGTGTTATTTTAAGTTTATTAAATAATCATTTGCAATTGAAAAGAGTAAATTAATTATTTTTACTCCCTTGGCTTTGGTACCATTTTAATATGATTCTAAATTAAAGTGTGGTTTCTGGACATTTTTGACTCACTGGATTAGCTAATATCATGGTAGACTTACTAGCTATTTATTTTGTATTACTATAACACAGCCTAGAAGTAGAAGTGGAGCTAAACATTAGGATCTTAATATGTCAACTTTAAACTCCAAATTTTTATAAGAACAGAAGTTAATTTATAGATTGTAATAAATCAAAAAATATTAATGTTCAAAATAAAGTAGATTGCATAACAACTTTTAAGTGTTTCCTCATAGAAAAATCAGCACAGGATATTTTGGCAATATCTTGAAGTTCCTTCAGATTTAAGTTGCTAGTAGATGATTCAGATAGAATATCTGAATGATATGTTTTCAATGATAAGGAATAAAATATCCAAAACTAAGTATGCTAGGAATGATAGACTGTCATTTGAGATATTTCCAGGTTAAATTTAATTTGCTGATACCTAAAATATGCTTATCATAACTTTACTTTGAGACCTTATGGATAGTAGCCAAAGTAGAAATGAAGATCACTTGAACATGGTCACAAGTTCTGTTGGAAGTTCTAACTTGAGCCCACAGTGCCATCTCTCACTGAATAATCACAGTGCCTTTTGAATTGCTATTTGATTGTATTCATTTTTGCACTTAATTATATTCCATTTTCAGATTTTCTCTAATTTGTTCAAATGTATTACAAAAAGCTTGACTTTGATCTTTACAATCTACCCAACTTGGGATGGCCTGCAGTAGTACCATTGTAGCATCTGATCCTGTCAGATCTCAGAAGCAGGGTCAGGCCTGGTTAGTACTTGGATAGGAGACTGCCTGGGAACACCAGGTGCTGTAGGCTTGGGAGAAGGACCTGGCGACCCTCTTCGCAGGGCCTCCTCCCCAAAATACCAATCTGCCATTGAAAACTATGAATAGTAGAGAAGTAGTAATAATACTGTTTACATGCAGCGTCGCTGTAAGTCAGATACCAACTCCATAGCACCTAACAACAACAAGACTTAGGATGGACTCTTAGTGTACCCATTTTTTAGCTGTGTTTTGAAATTTGGTTAACCTCTCTGAGACTCAATGGGCTTATTTTTAGATACAACATGTGACATCTGTAACACAACTTACTTTTAGTAGGGTTTTCTTATCCCATATGAACAGCCTCACTCAACATAGTTGTTCAGTATTATGATTTCCTCTGTGTTCCATTATGTATGTCATTGCTCCTAAGTAAGTTGTTGGCTAGGGTTTAGCTCAATTGGTAGAGCACTGCTCTGCACTTTCTGAGGACCCAGGTTCAATCCCCAGCACCACAAACACAGGACAAGGATGAGGCAAACCACTCCCAAGCAATCCCAAAGAAATCCTAAAGCAATCAACCATTGAAAACCCTTTGGGGTTCGCTATGACTTGGACCTGAATTGATGCCACCTAACAACAACAACAAGCAGTAAGTTGTAGATCCATAATTACTCGAGCACAAGTCATAGACATGCATTTTATAAATAGCAGGTACTTAGAATTGTGTCTCTGTGTGTACTTTTTTATAGCAGAACAGTACGAGGAGTTTAGTAAATATAAATATTGCATTGCATGGAATAAGAAATAAAATAATACATGACCAACAAGGTCATACATGGTCTAGGATTTTGAGGGTTCTTGTCATCTCCCCACTCAGATTTCCCTCCTCTCCAAGCCAAAACAGTTAAGAGTTAGTCAAAAGAGAAAATCAAAATAATCAGTTGATTCTTAACCCTAGAATTAGACAATGAGATCGCAATGCATTTTGTACAGCTAAAAACTCCCCTTGAATGAGTACTATCATGAACAGAGCCAAGTAGGTACATCTTTTGAGCAGAAATATCCCAAAGAAAGAGGAGAGAGAAATTGAAGCCACATAGGCCCATTTCTTTTTTTCCCCAAGTCATAGTTTATATGTTATGCAGCCTTCCCTAAAGGAAAAGTAGGTGAGACAGGTGGATAGACTGCAGGGATATGACGGGCCCAAGGGCCTGCGTCTCCCTTCTGTGGAAGCTGTCACCAGCAGGGCTCTACCTGCACTGTCTGGTACTGTGCAACATTGTGAACCCACATCCTGCCTTCCCCTATCTTCTTCACTTCCCCTAGGCTGTGCCATCCTCTTTCCACACCATGCTTATTCATGGGTTCAGAGGATCACTTGCTGCTCCTTCTCCCAGCCCTTTGCCCGGGTGCCTTTTGGTCTATACTTTGTTTCAGTTCTTATGTCATCACCCCAGAGAGCCTCTCACTAACTGTTTTAAAATCTCCTTTCTTGGCGGGCGTGGTGGCACACACCTGTAATCCCAGTGGCTGGGGAGGTGGAGGCAGGGGGATTGCAAGTTCGAGACCAGAGGCAGTCTGTGTAATTTAGCGAGACCTTGTCTCAAAAAGTAAAGAAATGGACTGGGCGGCACAGCTCAGTGGCCCAGCACTTGCAGAGCATGCAAGCGCGAGGCCCTGGGTTCAACCCCTGGTACTGAAAAAAAAAAAAAAAAG